>CABFVZ010004967.1:1500-39078 GCA_902151445.1 Timema monikensis
CATGAAACCCCACTCCCCCGGTTGTCTCCTGTCCAGTCTTGGCAAGAGAAGGCGTACAGTACTAAACACATTTAATTAATCCCTACCCTTAACTCCGCGTCTTACTACCCGTTCAGGTTATACGACTATATGATACATCTTATTCTAATGGGGTAGGGATGAGGAAGAAAGAATTTTAGAGGTAATATGCCCGCATTTGCGTGGAAGGAGATTGGGAAACCATTTAGGAAAGACAATCCTTGATAGATCAAACCGAGACTTGAACCTCGATCTGCCCATCAGTAGGCCAGTATAACACGAGAGTGACGCCTCAAACTGTCTGGCCACTGAAGCGTGTCTGCCCTTAACTAACATAAAAATTAACTCAAGATACTAAATACATTTAATATCCTTAGTTTATATTTGCCTGGATCCGTTGGGGGGGAAGGGGGGCAACCCCCCACCCCCCGTGAAATGTTTACCTGGCCACGGCCTTGACTGAATAAATGTCAAATATAAATGGGCATATATTTTCCGAAACAAAAAAATATAAGGATTTAGCACAAAGTATGTGTGTATTTGATATTAAACTTACATTTATCAAAGGTTGATGAGCAATTTCTTTGGTACAACAAATGGCTAATTATAATATAATATATAAATATAGGCTATAGTGTTTGCGGTCCAGCATTTCCAACATGGGCTAATAAATATTCCTTATTGTATTTATTAGTATTATTATTATTATTATTACTAGCACCGCGTCTTACTACCTGTTCGGGTTATACGCACTTACACCAATGTGTAATGGTAGGATGATTGTGAGGTGAAATGGAGGACCTACAGTTTAACGTGGGATCCGAACCACGGTGGAGGCCTGGCATTCCCCACATTCACAATATGTCTTGTCAGAGGATGAAGGAAGGGTTTGGTAATCAGATAAATCTGTGCCGAGACCGAGGATTGAACCCCGGACCTCCAACACAAAGGTCCGACACCTCACCCCTAGACCGCCAGGACACCTTGTTCTAAAAAATAATTCTAAGCGATACCGATTATTTCTGTATTTATGTTTCGCCTCCCTTCGATTTTTAGATTTGATCTTTTTGAAATGTCCGGAGAAAAAAAAATCGTTTCGTGAATCAAATCAGATCGAGACGTTTGAATCGATCTAAGGATTTGATTAATCGTGGTTAAAGTGATCTTCGTAAAGATCGACCCAAGATAGAGCAAATCCTATTTCAGAACCATCCAAAATCTTTTGTTAATGTTTCATTCAGGTACTAGCCAGGCGCGCGGCGAACTAACTAACAGCCCATTGCAAGACGGGTCGAATGATTTAAACCAGAGAATGTTTGTTGAAAGAGTTCAACTCCAACAAGCCGGGTCATTGTCCTGTTATCAACTCGTGGCTTGTTGACTCTGGCAGATCAACAGAAGCTACAACCACTTTCACTATCACTGAGTCAACCCTTTATTATCACTGAAAGTGATAACATGACTGGGGGAAAGTTTACTGGATCAACTCAGTAGGACATGCATCACTTTATTATTAGCGAGATTGGACATACATCACTCTACTATTAGCTTCATAGGACATAATATCACTCTACTATTAGCTTCATAGGACATAATATCACTCTACTATTAGCTTCATAGAGACATATCACTCTACTATTAGCTTCATAGGACATACATCACTCTACTATTAGCTTCATAGGACATAATATCACTCTACTATTAGCGTGATAGGACATACATCACTCTACCATTAGCTTCATAGGACATACATCACTCTACTATTAGCGTGATAGGCTATACATCACTCTACTATTAGCGTGATAAGACATAAATCACTATACTATTAGCTCGATAGGACATACATCACTCTACTATTAGCTCGATAGGACATACATCACTCTACTATTAGCGTGATAGGACATACCTCACTCTACTATTAGCTTCATAGGACATAATATCACTCTACTACTAGCTTCATAGGACATACATCACTCTACTATTAGCTTCATAGGACATACATCACTCTACTATTAGCTCGATAGGACATACATCACTCTACTATTAGCTTCATAGGACATACATCACTCTACTATTAGCGTGATAGGCTATACATCACTCTACTATTAGCGTGATAGGCTATACATCATTCTACTATTAGCTCGATAGGACATACATCACTCTAATATTAGCTAAATAGGACATACATCACTCTACTATTAGCTTCATAGGACATACATCACTCTACTATTAGCGTGATAGGCTATACATCACTCTACTATTAGCGTGATAGGCTGTAAATCATTCTACTATTAGCTTGATAGGACATAAATCACTATACTATTAGCTCGATAGGACATACATCACTCTACTATTAGCTTCATAGGACATACATCACTCTACTATTAGCGTGATAGGACATACATCACTATACTATTAGCTTGATAGGACATAAATCACTATACTATTAGCTTGATAGGACATAAATCGCTATACTATTAGCTCGATAGGACATACATCACTCTACTACTAGTTCAGTAGAACATATATCACTCACAAAAAGACACAAGAGCCAGTGAAGACAATAGCCGATAATATGGCCTTGCAGACTACGGTTCCACTAGAATTGCCTCACGGCTTCTAACCGACGTAAATACGGACCAATTCCAGGAAATGAAAAGTAGTAAATGTTTTCCTAAAAGGATGTAAAAGCGCCTTTTCTTGTTTGGGGGTTTGTGTGACCTAAAAATATTATTTCGGGTAAGTTTGTAATTAGTGTTTGTGAAAGCGATTCCTCCGATGTGATGCAAATAGTAAAATCTTCCATCGTAGAAAATAAGATTAATAGGAATCATGGTGTTATAGGTCTTCAAGGGACAAAACACTGTGTAGTGTCCCAACACTAGGTGTATACAGGGACACAACACTGTGTAGTGTCCCAACACCTGGTGTATACAAGGACAAAACACGGTGTAGTGTCCCAACACCTGGTGTATACAAGGACAAAACACGGTGTAGTGTCCCAACACCTGGTGTCTACAGGGACAAAACACGGTGTAGTGTCCCAACACCTGGTGTCTACAGGAACAAAACACGGTGTAGTGTCCCAACACCTGGTGTCTACAGGAACAAAACACCGTGTAGTGTCCCGACACCTGGTGTCTACAGGGACAAAACACGGTGTAGTGTCCCAACACCTGGTGTCTACAGGAACAAAACACCGTGTAGTGTCCCGACACCTGGTGTATACAGAGACAAAACACGATGTAGTGTCCGATAACATGAACACTTCTGTGATCGTGTGATGGTTAGACTTGGCCTTCTCCTCCTGATAACATGAACAGTTGTGATCGTGTGATGGTTAGATTTGGCCTTCTCCTCCTGATATCATGAACAGTTGTGATCGTGTGATGGTTAGATTTGGCCTTCTCCTCATGATAACTTGAACAGTTGTGATCGTGTGATGGTTAGATTTGGCCTTCTCCTTATGATAACATGGACAGTTCTGTGATCGTGTGATGGTTAGACTTGGCCCTCTCCTCATGATAACATGGACAGTTCTGTGATCGTGTAATGGTTAGACTTGGCCCTCTGCTTATGATAACATGGATATGTGTGATCGTGTGATGGTTAGACTTGGCCCTCTTCTTATGATAACATGGACAGTTCTGTGATCGTGTGATGGTTAGACTTGGCCCTCTTCTTATGATAACATGAACAGTTCTGTGATCGTGTGATGGTTAGACTTGGCCCTCTCCTCATGATAACATGGACAGTTCTGTGATCGTGTAATGGTTAGACTTGGACCCTCTGCTTATGATAACATGGACAGTTCTGTGATCGTGTGATGGTTAGACTTGGCCCTCTCCTTATGATAACATGGACAGTTCTGTGATCGCTAGTATTGTTGATTATTCCCCACATCTTGATCTACGCCTGCACCTACTTGTGAGGTCTGCTCTATTTGTTTACTACTCTTGTCCTATCCTAGCGGCTCCAAGACTACGATTGTAGAATGGAGAATATGTGAGTGGTCAATGTTGGGGTAGTTGGGGTGGGTTCAGATGACAGATGCATTCGCGGAAGGGTGAAACCAACCCTTACCTCTCTCGAAAGTGGGTCAAACAAACAAAGGGCGTGTCTGTCCCAACTGCCAATGACCCGCAGTCTCTATAGCCTGGCTTTGAAAGAACAGTTGCCATTTCCCTGAGCAACTGTGTTGGGAAGGGGGCAAAACTTATCACACGATGCTTCACACTTAGTGTGAACTGATGTGTCATAGAGATGATTGTCAACATCACACTTAGTGTGAACTGACGTCTCTTGGAGATGATTGTCAACATCACACTTAGTGTGAACTGACGTCCCTTGGAGATGATTGTCAACATCACACTTAGTGTGAACTGACGTCCCTTGGAGATGATTGTCAACATCACACTTAGTTTGAACTGACGTCTCTTGGAGATGATTGTCAACATCACACTTAGTGTGAACTGACGTCTCTTGGAGATGATTGTCAACATCACACTTAGTGTGAACTGACTTCTCTTGGAGATGATGATAACTACCACTTTCTAGCTCAATCAGGCACGCTAATCTCCCTTCTACCAGCAAGGTGGTATAATGGTCAGTTATACCAGCAAGGTCGTATAATGGTGTTATAGCAGTAAGGTGGTGTGATGTTCAGTTATGTTATATCAGTAAGGTGGTGTGATGGTCAGTTATGTTATATCAGTAAGGTGGTGTGATGGTCAGTTATGTTATATCAGTAAGGTGGTGTGATGGTCAGTATAGCAGCAAGGTCGTATAATGGTGTTATAGCAGTAAGGTGGTGTGATGGTCAGTTATGTTATATCAGTAAGGTGGTGTGATGGTCAGTTATGTTATATCAGTAAGGTGGTGTGATGGTAAGTTATGTTATATAAGTAAGGTGGTGTGATGGTCAGTTATGTTATATCAGTAAGGTGGTATGATAGTCAGTTATAGCAGCAAAGTGGTATGATGGTCAGCCAAGGAAGTATTATTTTGTTCTACCTTTAGCTTGTTCTATGGAGACAGATGTTTGTTGTGCAAGATGTCAGTTGTCAGCTTCCTTGCGACTGACCACAGAGCTGATGACCACATACATCTGCTGATAGGGGAGTACAAAGACGGAACCTTGGGCTCAGATGAGTATTAACACTTCAAACAAGATAGGAAAAATACAATAATACAATACATACAAGTGCTCTCTTTAGAACAATGGGTGTTAGTGAGAAACTTGGCAAATGTATCCGTTTTGATAGCTCGGATGTGCCCATTAAAATGTTTGGCTATTATAAGACTAATTAGCACCCTTTTCTAAACCATTATTGTAGTAGCATATTGTGAATAGTAGCACAGCTGGTTATAGTATCAATGAGATAGTAATGTTACAAGGCTGGTTCTAGTATCAATGAGATAGTAATGCTACAAGGCTGGTTCTAGTATCAATGAGATAGTAATGTTACAAGGCTGGTTCTAGTATCAATGAGATAGTAATGTTACAAGCCTGGGTATAGTATCAATGAGATAGTAATGTTACAAGGCTGGTTCTAGTATCAATGAGATAGTAATGTTACAAGGCTGGTTCTAGTATCAATGAGATAGTAATGTTACAAGGCTGGTTATAGTATCAATGAGATAGTAATGTTACAAGGCGGGTTCTAGTATCAATGAGATAGTAATGTTACAAGGCTGGTTCTAGTATTAATGAGATAGTAATGTTACAAGGCTGGTTATAGTATCAATGAGATAGTAATGTTACAAGGCGGGTTCTAGTATCAATGAGATAGTAATGTTACAAGGCTGGTTCTAGTATTAATGAGATAGTAATGTTACAAGGCTGGTTATAGTATCAATGAGATAGTAATGTTACAAGGCGGGTTCTAGTATCAATGAGATAGTAATGTTACAAGGCTGGTTCTAGTATTAATGAGATAGTAATGTTACAAGGCTGGTTATAGTATCAATGAGATAGTAATGTTACAAGGCGGGTTCTAGTATCAATGAGATAGTAATGTTACAAGGCTGGTTCTAGTATTAATGAGATAGTAATGTTACAAGGCTGGTTATAGTATCAATGAGATAGTAATGTTACAAGGCGGGTTCTAGTATCAATGAGATAGTAATGTTACAAGGCTGGTTCTAGTATTAATGAGATAGTAATGTTACAAGGCTGGTTATAGTATCAATGAGATAGTAATGTTACAAGGCGGGTTCTAGTATCAATGAGATAGTAATGTTACAAGGCTGGTTCTAGTATTAATGAGATAGTAATGTTACAAGGCGGGTTCTAGTATCAATGAGATAGTAATGTTACAAGGCTGGGTATAGTATCAATGAGATAGTAATGTTACAAGGCTGGTTCTAGTATCAATGAGATAGTAATGTTACAAGGCTGGTTATGTATGATCTTTATTACAGTTTTATGTAAAACATCTTAACTTCTAATTAAGTTAAGCTAATTGCCAATGAGCCCTAGCTTTGAGGACAGAAGTTCCTGATGAGATATTACCCAGTCTCATGTCCTCTCAAGAGAATCTTGTATTTCATGCTGCGTTTAGAACTGACCAGCCGTTAGAACAGAAGGATTAACCCCAAATTAGGTTTTCTCTTTGTGACCATCCTTAAATTACATAAGGCCTTTTTTCATTATTTTCTAACACCTCCCCCCACCCCCCTCTTTACACACTATTCTATTTTACGATTTGGTAAATTAGATTATTTCAATTGTTTGATTATTTGGTAATAAAACAAGTGATATGAAGTTTTACCATATTTTAATAGTAGCAAGTAAATAAACGAAAAGAAAAAGAGAAAGTAAGGTTGAGGGGGTGTTGAGGAGAGAAACGAGGAAGGTGGAAGGGTGTTGGAGTTATGTGCAAGAAATAGAACTAAAGAGGCAAACAGCTGGTGTAAGAAAGAGAGAGTCATAAGATCACTGGATACAGTTGGGATGGGACTGCAGGAGAAAGAAGGATAAAGGTGGGGAGGCTGAGAAATGAAGAGGAAAGAGAGGTGTGCCTAAGAAAGGCAAGAAGGATGAGATGTAAAGTGTAGAGGTTGAATGGGAAAGGTTTAGGAACAGCCTGGTGGGAGCGGCAGAGGAGGTATGTGGAGGACAAGGTGAAGGAAACAGTAATAAAGAGGGAGAAGAAGAAAGGAGTGAAGAGAGTTGTGCGGGAAGCCAGGAAGGAAGTAAGAAGGTGTTATAAGCCAAGTAAGAATCAGGAGGAGAGAGAAAAGACAAGATGTTAGAATGATGAAGAAAGAAGAACGTTGAAGACAGGAGAGGAAGAAAAGGAACTGTGGATGAGATATTTTGAGAATATGTTCAACTGGGAAGAGGTCAGGGAGCAAAGTGAAACAGAGGATCAGGAAGAAATATCAGAAGAGGAGGAAAGAGATGGAGGAGGCATTAAAGAGGATGAAACCAGGAAAAGCACCGGATGTGGACAAACTGATGGTGGAAATGATAAGAGTTGCAGGTACAACGGTTATACAGGCTGCTGAGAGTGGTTTGAAGGGAGAACAAGGTACCAGAAAACTGGATAAAGGGAGTTATACCTATTTTTTTTAAAGGAGACAGAAAGAGGTGCCACCGTACAAAAATATATGAGAAGATACTGGAAAAGAGAATAAGAAATAAAATAAAAGGAAGGTGGAGAGAGGAACAAGGAACAGAGGTCAACAATAGACTTAATCTTTGCCCTTCGACAGCTGATGGAAAGAAGGTTTGAATATGGGAAAGTCTCGGTGGTGGTATTTATGAACAGGGAGAAGGCTTGTGATAGCGTGGATAGAAATAAAGTTGGGAAAGCGATGGAGGAGGCTGAAGTGGATAACAGGAGTTGTGTTAAGCCACAGAGTGGTTCCAAATAAAAATGGAGTGAATCAGGGAAGTGCCCTTTCACCACTATTATTTGTAATGGAAATGGAAATGGTCATGAACAACATGGTAGGAAATAATGAAAGCCACGATGTTTGCTGATTACTTGACAGTATGAAGGGAGAAGGTATTACAGGAACTACAAGAATGGAATGAGGAAGTGAAAGAGTGTGGAATGCACTATAGCATGGCAAAGTGTGAAGTGATGGTAGTGACAAGGAAGAGGGCTAGGCCTAGTAAAGATATAAAGGTAGATGGAGTAGAGCTGAGAAAAGTGAAATTATAGATGTAGTAATGAGAAGAGGACAGCAGGGAGAGTTGTTCTATAGGTGTGTAAGAGACCAGCTATGGAGAAGAGAAGTGCTCTTGAAGTGTAAGGAAGTGTTATACATGGCGTACTTTGTACCCATTGTTACATATGCAGCAGAAACATGGACAATCAATGTAAGAGAGACGAGGAAAGTGGAGGCCATGAGAACGAGGTTTGTCAGCAGCATGTTAGCTGTCACGAGGAGAAATATGATTAGGAATGAAGTTATCCGGGAAAGAATGGGGGTACAGGGAGTAGATGAGATAGTAGAGGAAGAAAGGGTGAGATGGTATGAGCAAGTAATGAGTATCAAAAGAAAGAGGATTCCAGAGAAAATGATGGGAATGAATTATTTAAGAAAAAGACTGCAAGGGAGGTCAAGAAAGAGATGGGAGAAGCAGATAACCGATAGTGTTCAAAGGAATGGAGAAGAATGGAAGAAATTAAAGTAGTAAGGATTGTTGAAGGATAGAGATAAATGGAGGGATTTTACCAAACTTACCTGGCCACAGACTCGAAACTGTTGATGATAATGATGAGTCAGTAAATGAAATATAACTTAAATTTTATAATGAACTAGATAGCTGTTGCCCGCGGCTTTGCTCGCGTGGAAGTTGATTATATACAAATACGAAAATATACATATGTATTTACAGATTAATTTAAAATATTACGTTACGTTGATGACCATAACTTGACCTCAGATAAAAAATAATGCAAGTCCGATACAAACTTTCACCCCCTTTTTCATCCCTTATTAAATAAAATTTCCAAAATTCCTGAAACACGTATTTATTTGTTTTACGTCAATAACCGAAATACAAAATTTTGTTTATGTAACTTTCAAAATGACGGACTTTCATACATATTATCATACCTATTATCATCCCCTATTTTGACCCCTTTGGGGTGGAATTTTCTAAAATCCTTTCTTAGTGGGTGCCTACATAACAAAATGAATATACAGTCCGAATTTCATGCTTGTAGCCTTGATAGTTTGCGCTCGGCGATGATGAATCAGTCGGTCAGTCAGTCAGTCAGTCAATCAGGACATGTTATTTTATAAGTATAGATGTATTTATTTTCTGAAAGAAAAAATTTAGCTTTTGTTTCACCTTAAATATTGATTGATTCGGACCGCCACTCCCTCTGTCCTAGTAAAATAAACCTTACAAAATTTAAGGACCATAAAATGTACTTTTCCAGGATTCATTGAGGGTGAAGCTGCCTCCTTCGCACCTGTTCTGGAGTCACCCCATAGGGTAGTAAGAGCTGCCAACATGATATCTTTAAATACGTAGCACAAGGTTTTATTATGCTCATTGATATAAAAAATAAAATAACAATAATAAAAATAAAAATTTATTTACAAAATAAACTTTATACAAATATAACAACATATTTAATACAAAGATAAATAAATGTGTGAAGCTGTAGTTTTTAATTGTTCCTTTAAAGTTTACGTCTCCTCGTTACACATCTTCTGTACAAACTCAGCTTGTACCTTCAGCAACTTTTCTTCAAGCTTCTTAGTCTTGTCAAACTCAATCTGTAACTGTGATACTACATGTTATTTAATTGTAATATTACATGATCTGTAACTTTAATCTCAATAAGTACAAAGAAACACACGAAGCCCCCTAGTCTATTTTATGATAACAAGAGTATTTTCTGTTATATTTATTGGCCGAGTTGACTCTCTCACACATGGAGGTACTGACGTAAAGACTCACCTCTTTATTGGCCGAGTTGACTCTCTCACACATGAGAGGTACTGACGTACTCTGCTCCTGCAAGGTATGATATCTCTGCTGAAGCTGTTGCTAGCTTGGTGACATGGTCCATGAACCCCGATATTTCCTGTGGGAACAACAACTATCTGTTCAGGAGCACACTTGTATGGTCTAAGTACTCGAGAAAATAAAGTAAAATGCTGGACTGTGAAAATGGTTGGCAACCATAAGCTACAAATAGGGACTCTGAACATTGACACAATGAGAGGAGAGTGGAGGAGATTGTGGTGGACATTATGGATGGGAGGAGAGTGGAGGAGATCGTGGACATGATGGATGGGAGGAGAGTGGAGGAGATTGTGGACATGATGGATGAGAGGAGAGATGGAGGAGATTGTGGACATGATGGATGAGAGGAGAGTGGACGAGATTGTGAACATGATGGATGGGAGGAGAGTGGAGGAGATTGTGGTGGACATGATGGATGGGAGGAGAGTGGAGGAGATAATGGACATGATGGATGGGAGGAGAGTGGAGGAGATCGTGGACATGATGGATGGGAGGAGAGTGGAGGAGATCGTGGACATGATGGATGGGAGGAGAGTGGAGGAGATTGTGGACATGATGGATGAGAGGAGAGTGGACGAGATTGTGGACATGATGGATGAGAGGAGAGTGGACGAGATTGTGGACATGATGGATGAGAGGAGAGTGGACGAGATTGTGAACATGATGGATGGGAGGAGAGTGGAGGAGATTGTGGACATGATGAATGAGAGGAGAGTGGAGGAGATTGTGGACATGATGGATGAGAGTAGAGTGGAGGAGATCGTGGTGGGTATGATGGATGAGAGGAGAGTGGAGGAGATTGTGGACATGATGGATGGGAGGAGAGTGGATGTCCTGGGCCTGAGAGAGACCAAATGGAGAAAGAGTGGTATAAGGAAATTAAGGAAAGGCCACATTTTGCTTTGGATAGGAAGCAATGAAAGGAGAATAGTAGAGAGAAGGTGTGCAGGTGGAGGTGGTAGATGGACAGGATAGTAAAGATGGAGGTGGTAGATGAAGGACAGGATAGTAAAGATGGAGGTGGTAGATGAAGGACAGGATAGTAAAGATGGACAATAACTGAATAGATGGAAGTGATACAAGGGGGGTGTCCAGCTGAAGACAAGGACAGGTTTGAGGAGGTGTTAGTGACAGAAGAATGGTACGAGAGATAGTTAAGGTTACAGTCTTCATACAAAACTATTATGTCTCTCATTAGGTGTGTGACAAGCCCACTTTTTCAATTTAAAGAAAACTCAAATCAAATTTATGAAATATTTACAAAACCAAATCGAAGTTTGTTACCGTAGTTGTTTTAAGTTGAAAGAATATTTGATTTTGTTCTGATTTATGACGTTATACACTAAAATTACTTAAAATGTTTTATTGCACAATTGTTTGTAATATTTCGTTATAGTTTGATAAATCGAGTTACAATTCAATTAAACTAAAGGTAAGTTGTAAATGTTTATATGAGGAAGCTAGAATGTATTTTCGAAGATAAAGTCAAAGTTTTGGAGCTTTGCCCAGCCTTATCATTCAGTTTCAACTGTATATAAATTATGACTTGAAACAACCAGTTATATTGTGTATTTCTAAAACAATATTGCAGTAACGTTCAGTAGACACTGGAGCTGATAACGACTGATGGAACTGACCAGCAAGCAGTTGCGCAAATCCGCCGACTCGACTCGAACCGCCACGATCCTGTCATTCAGAGAACTCTTGTAATGCTCGGAAACATTCGGGTCCATGGACTCTTCTAGAAGATTCATCAACCGGTTCATCGAGTCCCTGCGAACATTCCACCCTCCCCAGTCACCCTGGGCTACCCGCTACGATAGTAGATGAAGGAACATTACGCTACATTGAACATTTTGAGTCATTTCTCAATTTTTTATAAAATATTGACAACAAGAGCTGAATAAGTGATACTTTTTTAGCACCTCGTCTTACTACACGTTTAGGTTATACGCTTATGTACTGATTGTGCTAATGAGTTAAGGATTAGTAAGGTTGAATTTAGAGAAAATGTACCCGCGTTTGTGTGGAAAGTTGAAAACCATTTAGGGGAAACTACCCTTAATAAACCTGACCAGGATTGAACCCCTATCTCCCCATCATTGGCAGTCTAGTCTACTGTGAGAGTAGCGCCTTAGACCATGTGGCCACCAAGGCAGGTAACAAGTACTATTCTTGTTTACTTTGTCGACTGGGCCCCTGATCAAGTTCTACCAAGATAATAATTGTAAATTATAACAAAACCAGCACAATTCACTCCCCCTTTTACCAGACTTTTATTTGTTATAAGATTAAAATTGTATTTTTTTATTGAATTTACCTGCCCCTGTGGTCAAATGGGGCCAAGACGTCACCCTAGCAATAAACTGGACTTTCGATGACATAGAGATCGAGATTTGAATATCAGTCGGTTGTACCGAGCTTTATTTTTCTTAAATGGTTTTTCACTCTCCCTCCACACAAATGCGGTACACTTCCTCTAAATTCAACCTTACTCCTCCCTAACACATTAGAGTAATCAGTACATATACGTACAGCCTGAATGGGTAGTAAGACGCGGTGAAAAAAAAACAGCTTGAAATTCTTGATCTAATTAATAGCATATTCAAATTTGTTTATTCCTCAATCTCGCCTGGCGAGTGCAAGACTCGTATTGTACCTGTACTTGTGTGCAGTATCCAAGATGGCGGTGGTTGTGAAGGTGATGAGCTGGGAGGATGTCTCGAGGCTACCTGCGCACGCCTGACGAATCAGAGCTTCGTGCGACACTTTATCAAGTCCAGGGATCTGTGGACATAGCCATCTTTACAACTATGTACTAAGGTTTGATTCAGAGGAAGTGTACCAACATTTGTGTGATGGGAGAATAGAAAACCAATTAGGAAAAAAACACCCTCAGAAGACCTGACCAGGATTTTAACCCCAATCTCTAGTCGGCAATCCAGTCTATTGCAAGAGTAATGCTTTAGACCATGTGATCACCAGAGGGTGACAGCAATTAACTCAACACTTGCTACAAGAAACATTATTTTCAAGTTTTTCTATTTGCCAAACTTGTTAGTCATGTGTAAGCAATCAAACAATATGAGTCCATTTTCAGAAAACTACAGTAATTCTGGAAAGAGAAGTCTTCATTCTGGTAGTTCAAGAAACAGCATTTATTAATATATATTTTAAAATATTTTACATGTACTTTGTGAATCAACTGATTATAAACCAGCACATAACTTGTAAACTAACTTAGATCCTGAACCAAGACAACATCCAGCCCCCCGACCGTAAATTTATCACTCTGAATGAGGAAACCCACATTTCAGCCATGCCCGAAATTAAACTCGGGACCCTTAGGTCTGTAGACACGCACGCCGCTGACTGTACTTGGACATGTTGCATTCGACATTCAACAGGGACTGTACCTGGACAGGTTTCAAGGTTTTGTCACATTTACAATCCTCGCTGGTGTGACATTGAACAGACAGCAGCAAGGCAGTCTTCACGGCGGTCCTGACAACCTGGCCCGAGTCCAGCTTAGGGAGCTGTAAGATACCGTCAAGATACAGACAAGATACCGTCAAGATAATGAGGGAGAAATCATTTCAGAGGAAATATACCTGCATTTGCATGGGAGGAGAGTGGGAAACCATTTAGGGAAAAACACTCTAAGTAAACCTGACTGGGATTTGAACATTGATTTCCCTGTCGTCGGCAGGCCAGTCTAACACGAGCGTGTTGTCTTAGACTATGTGGCCACCAAAGTGGGTTGCACAATCTTCAATATGTATCTATTTTGACGGGAGGAGTTCCCACTAGGCACAGCGTAATATTGCTCTCGATGCACAAAGTTAAGAGCCACTTAGGCCTAATCACTATTTATTACCACAAAACAATTTTAATCAAGAAATACACGATTTTCTGTCGTCATTGTTTAGTGACTTTGAATAACAAATTAGATGCATATGATCGTCTCTAAGAGCTTTAATTCAACGTGCAGACGGTATCTATAGACTGTTCTAGGACGTAAAAGTACCAAAGGTATAACCATTCCGGCAATTTAGGTGCTTAATTTAAAATGATTAAAACTTAAGTAATTTTAATTGACATGATTCCCAGTCAAAGGGTTAAACTTAAATAAACGTTTACCCCCTTTATAACAAACTTGTAATTAAAGAGCATAGGGTCTACGAGCACCAAAATCTGACCCTACATTTTGATAGTGCTAGCTAACATAGATATTATGTGTGTTCTATCTCTGATAGCCTAATGTTCTTGCATTTACATGGAGGGATGCGGGTAGCCATTTAGGAAAATATACTCAGTATTATACACTCAAGCGGGATTCAAACTACAATATCTAGGTAACCGGCAATCTAAATCAACACAAGAGTGGCTCGTTAAAAGGACACCAATGCGGGTATTTCCTTAATAATAAGCGGGGGTGTGGTATTCGTTCTTAAATAAATGACCAGTTAAAAGTTAATGATTAACTATTAATAGCTTAACATTTTTAACCAATCAATAAAGTCATTTTTTTCTATTACTAAATATTTACCCTTAAAAGATTTGTTAAAGTTTTAGGTACATTTACAAAACGAGACCATAGATATCTGCGATAAATAAAACGAAGAGAGTGGAATGAATTTTCCATTTTACTTCACCAATATTTTTGTTTGAATTGGATCATGTTGAAATTAAAATCAAAACAAAATGATTATATTAGTTGTTTTAAACACTACAGAAACAAATATCCCCAATAACAAATATAAGAATGGCTGATATTTTTTTAGACAAGGTTCGTATATTCTTCCAATTTGAATTATTATAACATTAATTTAATGATCTTTGGTTCAAATCAATAAAAAATGGTACATTTGATTTAATATGATAACGGGTGATAGGGGATGTAAATTAAAAGTTATTACAATTCATTGTATTAAAATCCACAAGCTCAATAGATACCTAGCCACCATTTAGCCTATTTATTTTGATCATTGTGTAATAAATAAGGTAAGTGATAGACACCCTTCTATGTAGCCAATTCAACTTAAAGGCTACATAAAAACATAGTTTATTCAACAGATTTACTTGTATATAATACTTTTCATATTATTTAGTTAAAGTTGAATGAGATTTAAAATATAACTCTCTATAAACAGCTGAGCTTGTTAGTGTTTCAAAGTTGGATTAATAGAACAAAATCATTAGCGCACTAATAAAGAGAGAAAGATTTAGGAACTACTTATATAGGATATAATAAATTCTTGCGTAAATTATTAAAATTATATCAGATGGAAATATCAAGGGTTATATTTAGCTATACATTTTTTCAATCTGGTTTTTATGGATGGTAATACAAAATATACATTAATGAATAATTATTTAAGGGAGGTTATACAAAATAAAAATTTTACAATCCAATAGAACACATTATCTTATTGAAAAATATTTTAATTGTATAGGTAACACATTATGTACCCCAACTTGCAACTAGTAGGGTACATAAATGAAAGGGGATCTGTCAAATAACACATTACAATAAGTCACAATTTAATATTCTATTTCAGCATCGGGTATTTTATTAGGTAGCTTGCGGTTAATTGGGCAATATTCCAGAGGCCTATTCCTCTATTTGAAACGGAAGAAAATTAATTTATATGTTAAGTTTTGCCAAGCACAGTATTTTACTACACATGTGAGTTAACCACTTATATACACAGTAATGGGTGATGAATGAGGAAGGTATAACTTAGAAGAAATGTGTTGACATTTGCATGGAAGTGATGATAAAACCATTTAGTAAATAAATTACACTAAGCACATCCGAAGTTGAGTCTATTTAAAGTAACGCCTTAGACCATGGGTTTCCAACTGGTGGCCCACAAAGTTTCTTGGAAAAGTAATCTTCTATAGTAAAATTGATGTTTCACGGTAAGTTTTGTCTTTTGTGGGGAAAACCCACGAAAGCTCCAACTGATGTTTTTCAGTAATAAACTTAATTGCACTCTATTATTTTAATATGCGTATAACCCGAACGGGTAGTAAGACGCGGTGCTAATAATAATAATAATAAATTATGGATCTGCACAGTTTTATTTCCTCCCACCCCTTAGCCGACTATGATGTGGCCCTCAGGCAGTTTTAAGTTGGAAAACATGCTTTAGCCCACGTCTCACGAGGTAGTGTTGTGCCCACATTTTTAGCCGTGGTTTGGATCCACCGACATTGCATTACAGTCCGGTATCAATAACAAATCAAAGTTCTCAAGACCGCAACTAATAAAGTTGGTTCCTAAAACTACTTATCCACAATGCACTATTTTTAATAAAACATGTCAGCCAATGCGATCATGAGACTAATATGCAGACAAATTCACACAATATTTTAAACTATTCAAAGACTCATTGCTCTATGGCGTACGATATAGAAAATGATTACAAAAACTAGAAGGAACGTTTATTGCTGATGTAGTAAATTGTTCAGGTGAGTGAGTGATATTACGTAGAGTTTCAAACCATTGTTTAGTCAGGCCAAGAGTTTTGTTTAAAAAAACCAACTCCACGATGTGAGCGTGAGCGAGCTATACCGACTGATTGGCCGTCGGTACCAGCATTGGACCCCATGGGTATTAATATCAGTTATATAGACCGGAGCTGCTACCTATTTATTCAAGTGGCTCCTCATTTGTCCTCACGAGGCTTGAGTTTGACGTCATTCCAGATTCACTGCTTCACAGATAAATTCTGGAAGCACCAGGGATTGAACCCTGGATCTCTGGACAGGAACTCTTTTAATACTAGACCACTGAGGTGTATCTTTATTTAATTTAAAAAGTTATATTTTCCGTTTCCAGCAACAGATAGCTGATATTTACATCCGCCTCAGCAGTAAAATGCCTTGGACCTGCACTCGAGAAGTGAAATGATTCATAGGATAGGTGGATAGGTCATGGACAGTCACATCAAGTATCCTTTTTGAGCACCCGGATACTTGTCTTGGATTACTATTAGAGCTGTGCAAATAGGCGTGAGAGTCAGTGGAGCAATATTTCTAGTTGCATAGATCAAGACATGAAAAACAAATCAGTACAAACACAATTTTCTCTAAGAATTACATTTTTTTTGGTGAAAAAAAAATTATAATCACACAATTACAAATTTAATATGTGTTATTTTATTGTTTTAATATACAAAAGGAAATATTGAGGGAATTTATTTGTTATGAAATTATATGTTGAAATTGAATAGAATTAATCAAACTAAGAATTTTCAAGAAAAATATTGAAAATTCTAAGTACTGTACTGCAATTTTTTCTAGATTTTGTGAAATCTCCGAGTAAAACTTGAGTAGCTACTAAAATCGACCCGAACTCGAGTAATTGCACTCTCCTAATTATAACCAAGGACCTCAGGGCTCAAACGAGCAGTTTTACTTGTTTTGTGTTCAGGTATGACCGAACATTTTCTCATCTGTATACAAATGTGCAGTATATATTCCACCCATACGACGACCCCTTCAAGTTCTAGTAAATATGACTACCTCCTGGCAATCGATATCAAGGTAATATGACTACCTCCTGGCAATCGATATCAAGGTAATATGCAAAATTAATTATTAAGTTTGTAACATACAAAATGAACTAAAAATGCTTTTTCAAAATAAATAATAAATGGTTTATTGTTATAAAAGAAGTGGTTCTTTGACAAGTAATCCTAGTTAACAGTCGTAATATCACAGCGGCTGGCATCCAAGGACCCATTCACATCCAAACATTAGCAATATTTGGTACCAGTATCTGTCAACCTGTTGGTTTGTATCTTCAGCCCTCTGAGACGCGACGTGCTCCCTTGCGTATTACGTTCACAGTCTACATCCAATAATTTGATAGCAATTATGGATGTCGAAGAAAATTATGACAATTATGTACATAAGAAAAAGACCACAAGGGAGGCCAAAAAAGAGATGGGAATAGCAGGTAACAGAAGATGTTCAAGTGAGAGGAGAAGAATGGAAGAAATTAAAAGAGGAAGAATGGTGGAAAGATAGAGGAAGATTGAGGCATTTTATTAAACTGACCCGGCCACAGGCTGGAAACTGTTGATTATGATGATAATTTCTTGACTCTAGGCTAAGGGTGTACAAAATCCACTTTATCAACTCAAAGTAAATTCGAATTGAATGTATGAAATGTTTTCGAAAATAAATCAAAGTTTTAACAATCTTTTTTTATTGTTTTATGCTGAAAAAATATTATGTGCCTATTTATTTAACTTTAATGCACAAAAATCACTTAAAAAATGTCATATCACAGCATGTAATTAAATTACTTCAGATTGTTTCCATATAAACATTAATTTGTAATGAACATAACTCAGAATGGCAGTAATTGAACCTAAATAGAGAATTTTAGCTGTCAATATTTTTATAGGCGCTTTATAATTGTTAAAACAGAGTTCCTTTTTGAAGCTAAATCAAAGCTAATTTGAAGTTTTGAAGATTCACACACCCCTTCAAACAGTCACAAGTGTATTAACATAACTAAACTGTCCTGCGCCTCTTCAAACACAGTCACAAGTGTATTAACAGAGCTAAGCTGTCCTGCGCCTCTTCAAACACAGTCACAAGTGTATTAACAGAGCTAAGCTGTCCTGGGGACACCACTCAATACACCTGAGATTGACCAAAGCGTTCTGCTCCAGCCTTTGCTAGCTGGTCCGCCATCTCGTTACCCAGAATACCTTGGTGGCCTCGCACATGGTTCTGAAATAGGATAATATGAACATATAATTTAAGAGAACACAAGTTTATACAACCCAGAAACACAAAACATTGTCCATTTTAGCATATTACTTTTTGGTCAACAACCCTAAGTTTGAACTAAAAATGTTTTCCTTTATGTCAAATAGTGGCAGTCATTTTTTTTAACATTCCAAAAATACAGTAATTTATGGGTAAGAGTGTGTGCACACTAAAATATGATCAAACAGAAAATGTAAAAATTAGGGGTGCTAAAAATATATCAATTATTTCAATTGTACAGAAACTAGAATAAAAATAACTATCATAGAAGCAGACAAGTGTATTTACCAACCGATAGAACAACCCCACCAAGGGAAGGAGGATTATCGGAGGGTTCAAGGGTGCAAGGCAATTAAGGACACAGTAGCATCAGGCAGGACTACCTACAGTCCTCTTACATTTTCTAAACTGCCAGATGTCTAATTCTAGATCAGTGAAATTGATTGTTAAAAACTGACCCACTTGACGACGACACTCTTCAGGGCTGCATCCAGCATGACAAAGTCCTCCTTGTTCTTGACGGGTCCTCCGTCAGTGAGCTTCCAGTTGTTGCGCCGCCACTTACGAATCCACTTGGTGATACTGTTGATGAGGAACTGAGAGTCTGTGTTGATGCAGAGCTTCTTGACACCTTCAAACACAACTCTGCATCATGCACAACTACTGACTTCAAACACAACTCTGCATCACACACAACTACTGACTTCAAACACAACTCTGCATCATGCACAACTACTGACTTCAAACACAACTCTGCATCACACACAACTACTGGCTTCAACCACAATTCTTCAATATGGCNCAACTACTGACTTCAAACACAACTCTGCATCATGCACAACTACTGACTTCAAACACAACTCTGCATCACACACAACTACTGGCTTCAACCACAATTCTTCAATATGGCTGCTTGCTTCTCTACTGTTTATTCTAGTACCAACCTGCGCTCTTGGCCAACTCAATGGCCAATACGGCTGCTTGGATCTCTGCTGTGTTGTTTGTAGCCCTGCCACGCACTGGTTCCGAAGTGTTTCTGCGCAAGAAGAACAGCATTGAGCCACTATCAAGCAATAATCTAAGGCCGTGGATCAAACCATAAAATCTGCTCAAGAACAGATCTAATTAATATGGATACATGATTAACTTTCTCTACACGCTAATTGAATATAAATATTAAGTAACAAATGTCTCACCTGGAGCAGAAGTAACAAATGTCTCACCTGGAGCAGAAGTAACATAGGCCCCACAAACAACTACTAGGAGATAGTATAGAGCATGAACATGGGAAGAGAGAGATTCTGGGGGAGAAGTAAAAGAATGATTGGAAATGAATTACGCTGATGTCAGTCGCACTCCAATACAGACAAATGTGCACTCACAGAGGATGGTTCATACCGAACCAAACACCGATCCCCGCTTTGGCTCCAGCGAATCCGTTTTTCTCGCATGCTCCATCTGTGTAGACTTGCACGAACCCTTGCTGGTCCAGTTGGAACTGCAAGGGGACGGATGAATCCGTCACCGACGTGTTCGCTGGTTCGGTTTTCACCAGTTTGTGGGCGCTCTCGGCCAAACATATGACATCGTCGTCTTCGCTCAGCAGTCTTTTGTACGACTCGTTATCACACAGTGTGTCTGAACCTTTGCTCGAGGTTGCGGTGGACGTACTGAGGCTCCTACAAACACAGCATCAAGTCAACCGTGACAGGTCGAGAATGTCAGCTTATCGCCACAATTGGCAATATGACAGCGTCACAAGCCTCGCCACCCCTACAGTTGGGGTGAATGGAACACACTAGAACAACATTCAAGGTATTGCTTGGCAAACCTAATGGGAAAAAATTCCCCACTTGACCTTTTTACAGTTTTACTTGGTGAATGGTAACTTCTCTGTTTATTACATTGATCACAGATTTTCTAAAACAATCCTAACAGCTACTAAACATCAACATTATTATTATTTATTGAGTACCAGTATTTAATGTTTTAGGTACTATTTGATTGTGGTGACCGGCAGAATGGATCTTCGTATAAATGTTCCCAACACTTAAGGTGATAGTTTTTGATAATTACGGATCAGGAAATTATTGTCAACTTAATATAAGTAGAAAACTGTTATATCAAGTGAATAATTTAATGTATCTGGGCAGAATGTTCTGTAAAAATGGAAGGGTGTAGGGTGGAATAGACAGATGGGTGAAAGCATCTCGGAGACTAGTTGGATGTATGTGGACTATTGCAAAGAATGAAGTAGTATCGTTAGAAGCAAAGATGGCGGTATGTAAACGTGTGTTAACACCAACATTGTTTCATGGATGTGAAGTGTTGGTTTGTCAGGAGAAATACAAGAGCAAGGTAAATACGGTTGGAATGAGATATATATAGGACATGTGGAAAAACTCGTATAGAGTCTCAGTGATGAATGGGTGATGAAGGAGGGTGGTTTGAAAGGGAATCCGATAGGTCAATGAGAAAGAAGTGTCTTACGCTGGTTTGGGCATATTGAGAGGATGAGTGGAGATTAAGTGATGAAGCAAATATATGAAGGTAGAGTGTGTGGATCAAATGGAATGGGGTGGACCGTGTAAGACATGGCTAAATATTGTAGACTAATGTAAGAAAAAGATATGCCGAGAAACAAAACTTCTCACTTCTGTTTAAATGTTTAGTTGCAGAGTTGGAATTAGTTAAGTATTTAATTCTGACTTTTTTTAAATTCTAATTAAATTCACTGACATTTCCCTGTTTTAAATGACACCAAAAATTTACTGACTTTTTCAGGATTTCCCTGTATGTAGCCATCATGAGCTAGCTCAAGATAGAGATAGGGTGTAATGAGGTGGACTGGATAGAACTAGCTCAAGATAGAGATAGGGTGTAATGATGTGGACTGGATAGAACTAGCTCAAGATAGGGATAGGTGGCATAGTTTTGTAAGTACGTTCGAGTTCCTAATGCCATAAAATAAGTATGGCTGTATTTGGTTGGTTAAATGTTTAATTAGACACACCAGGGTTTTGTGGCAGAGAGTACTAAACTAGGTCAAGGTTACAATTAGTTTCCACTCACCGCTTGTTAGCCATCAGCACAGCTCCCGGGGTCATAGGTTTGACCATGGAGGCTATCTTGTCCCTCGCACTCAATCTCTCTACCTTTCCTACTGTCCCATTTAACTGGGCCATCATCTGCTTCACCTCCACCAAGTCCCTCCACAGCGTCGACTCAAACACTTTGTAGTCAGTCTCAAATGTGGCAAGTTTTTGAGACAAGTTCTCGAGGAGTTTCCCCGAGTCTGTCCCCGCCCCGTTCCCCCCCTTCCTAAACTCTTTGCAGGACTTCTTCACAGACTTTATCTCCAAGGCCAGTTTCCTGGCCGTGTCCTTGAAGAGAGTCTCAAGGGTCAATGCTTTTTGTTCCAGAGAGAAAATATCTTTGACTGTGTTGTCCCCGGGAAGAGATGCTACAGGTGCATGGGAAGGGGTCATAATACCAATAGACATGGAAGGTAGTACAGTTGACCACCCTCCACCGTCGGGTCTAGCCGCCAAGCCCAACCCAGGGCAGCTTTTCGAGCCATGTAAAGAAAGGAAAGCACCTGATGGGACAGCAGAAACACTTGTAGCTGGTGGCTTGGTTACTCTAAACTCCGCCACAAATTTTGTTGCTTCTTCAAGGGTTGAGAATTTTTTAAATTTAGGATTTGGAAACTTATTGACTTGCTTTTTACATGCCTCCCTGGAATGACAAAATACATGTCTGAAAGATACTATTTATATTTATGTACTAATAAGGTGACTAATAAAGACACCTTAAGGTGAAATTAAAAATGGATGTAGGTAGGAATAATAATACTTAGTACTGCGTCTTACTACCCATTTGGGTTATATGCTAAAGTACCAACTAATTATGCTAATGAGTTAGGAATTGGGAAGGTTGAATATAGAGAAAGTGAGCCCACAGTTGCATGGAGGGAGAGTGGAAAACTGTTTAGGGAAACCCCCTCACCCCCGTTCACTCAAGCAAGATTTTAACCTCGATCTCCCCTTCTTCGTTAGTCTAGCTCAACACGAAACTAGTGTTAGCCAACTACACAACCGAGGCGGGTGTATGTAGGAATAATCTTCTTTTGTTTCCGACAGTGGTGTGCAGCATTTTTGTGGGTGCAACCACATTTAATCCACTCCACCATGTAAATTAAACATACATTTTTTATTCATACTCATGTAAGACTTTCTTCTCACGTTTACGAGGAGTTTTTTGTGCCCTACACATGTTTCTAAGGCATGTCTTTCGCCCAAGAACTTTGATTGCAGATAACATTCACTTAAACGAGATTACAAAGAATGTAGCTTTTTGGTGGTGATGGTACACTTATCTGTCCCATATTGGGGTATTTTTCTTTAAGGCATAGGCCCTGATATTTTGATATTTTATAAGCTTTATCACACACATAAGAGCACATAGAATCGAATGACACCAAGATTTTAAAATTTGAAAACTTTTAATAAATATTACACCCAAACAAAACTCGACAACAAATCGCTTGATCACTTTCGGCGATGTAAATATTTACGATAACGTGTATCTTTCCCGTGATCTTGTCCGCTAAAATCCCTATGATCTATTCGGATGATGTATACCATTTGTGATTAATAACTTGAAAAAATACATTTAATACCATGAGTTTAGTTTATCGATGGTAATTTAAAAAAATCATTTTTACTAGGCCTAGGGTATACTAGCATAAGAACCCGGTGCTACCCCTTCAAACAGATTCAAATACCAACTCATTCTATTTCTTCTGACCAAGTTTAAAAAAAAAAAAAAGTTATCTAATCAAAATTTTAAAACCCAAGCTTCTTTGTTCACCTGTTTGTGCCCAGGAGCTAATTTTAAAATGTCAGACCTCTACATATGGTAGATATGACACAACGCTCGTGACAAACAAACTCATTTTGTTAATATTAATGAAAGGTTAGTTTAAGCTGGGTTGGGAACGTGTCATAAACTCGTCTCTCAAGTCATCAGTATGTATTACTTTACTCAAAACTTTTTTTGTATTGTTATTTTGTTTGATTTAGTTGACATGTGCGGGGGTTACCGATGGTTTATGTGAATACAATAAATTTACTTTGCATTTTGAGTTGTGAAACGTAATTTAGAACAAAGAATTTTTGTTCTTTGTTAGAAAGTATATGTAGGCCTTGTGATATATCTAGTTATTATATTATTATGCTTTGTGTGGATGTACAATTCAACAAGAAGTTTCTAGTTTTTGTGTTCAAGGCTTTGTTAAATAATTTAAACAAAAGGTCGCATATATTCCGTTCACGATAGGATTTACCCGATGACAGTTCCAAAATCATATGTTTAGGTTTTGGGTTGCCAACACTTGTAAAATATCACAGTTTTGTTATAAATGTAAGGATCTTTAATTACCCGTTATATATGACATTTAAAATAACGTAAACATAAGTATTCTCATACTATTTCATTTCTTTTAATCCAACTCGAAACAATATTTTAAACATAATTAAAAGTAATTATTTTTCGTTTTGGAACGTTACTGATTTTGTGTAATATAGTGCACACATCAATATCTTTTAATACAGGCTTCGTATTTACTTGGGAAAGAGAAAATTGTTCTTTTTTATTACATACAATAAATGATTTTATGATTATTTTATCGTATTTTGAAATATTTAACTGAATAAAATATTTTCATCAACCGCGTGTCTGCATCATTGTAAAAAACTGGTTTACCGTTATGTTCAATCATATGGTTTAGATTCGTCAGTCGCCATTTTGAAGCTATGTTCGTTAGAAGTTTTTGTGAAAGTGGTGTCCGACCTCAAATAAATATATAAATAATATTGGCCTAAATTACTGTGGTTAACTATCACATTAATATATTACCATCTGTTTTCATTACAGTCATCCAAAGTGATAGAGGTCAGCTGTTGGCGTAGTGATATATTAGGGATTACTTCTAGGAACATTTCGAGCTGTCATCCATGTAAACTTAGCTCGTGAATGCCTTATAGGTCTTTATTTTATAGTTATTTGTTTTAGACGATTCTCCATATTTTAATGCTCAAACAAATGTATGGAAATATTAATATTTTTTTAATTTAAAAATAAAAGACGCCATAAACGGGACTGATAGTGTGTACCATCCCCATTTTATTTAACAAGGGTTTTACCTTTGGCTGTATCCGAATAGTCTACTTCACACGCCGTCGACCCTTGACGCTCACTCGATAATTGCATTGGCAATCATGTGATCGAGTGAACAACCGTCCGAATAGTCACGAAGTGAGCCGATGACGGCAAGTTACCCTTGACACGCCGTCGGTGCGGAGTTTGACTGGCAACTGTTTAATTTTTCATCTGCTAGAGTAATGTGATCTGTAATGTGTGAACTGTTATCTGTGATAAGTATTTTAACTATACCGGTACTGCTTTTGTTGTAGTGTTTGTGTGTTGTGTTGGAAATTTCTAGTGAAAAGAAGCGGGAATGGATATTAAAACGTTGTATTCGTTTTAATTCCCTGCTGATAGATGGCGTTTAAAATAATTTCTAAGATCACTGGTAGGAAGCAGCATTGCAGACTCAAGGGCGTGTAAATGGTAGTTGCCGTTCGAAAAGTCTGTTGCAGTTTTCGATCTCAAGTGGGTGTAAAGTGTAATATTATCGAGTCTGCATCAAGTCTGCGTCAAGTCAAGTGTACTTGACTATTCGGATACAGCCTTTGTCATACATAAAAATAAATCGGCAACAGATTTTAAAAAATATTTATTTATCAGTGTTTTAGTAAGTCTTAGCTCTTTACAAAAACATTATAATCAAATAATACGATAAGTGCATAGGTACAACTCGAGACCCCAAATGGGATCACAATCCTAGGATTACACACCACTGGTTTAAGATATAAAACCAAGTCAAGTACAACACACATTCATATATTGGCAAAAAATTCTAGCGAAAATGTATTAACCTTACCAATCTCTATAAACACCAGGAACTTCACCTTGTGCAACTGCATAAAACTTACTCATATTGTCAAAACAAAGTTTAATATTTATACTACCCAGTAATCTTTTCATTAAATAAACATTGATTCAAAGATTATTGTATTGCATTGCATTGAAGTTTGTATTAGGTTGAGTTCAGTTGCAGTCATAGATAAAGAAATATTGGAGTTGCAGTTGTAGAAGATCACAGATCAGTCTATTTCCAATTTTCCATAATGCTTAGAATGCAGCATTGCCAACTCTGTACGATCTCTATACTACTTCTTGTTCTTAAATTTCATCGCCTCCACAACCGTTCGTTTCAATATTCAAATATTATTCTAAAAGTAATATTCGGAGGCTCTAGAGAAGTGAATTGGCACAATATGATTATACATTGTAAATACCAATTCATTAAAAAAAACTCTAAACATATTGATTAATGTTGTCGAAGCTTTGTGCTTTAGAATCTTGATTTTAAATTATACCACAGCTCCTTAAACCCCCAAACAGGAAATTTTTATTTTATTCCCAGTGAGATTAAAATTAACCACCTATAAAGTGCATTTAATTCTATATATAATGTAATTGCGGACCTATACACAAGTATCACCACTTGTTAACTAAGTGCCTATTTTTAGTTTTTCAGCTTGATAAAGTATTAAGATCGTGAACATTTTCAACACCTAGATTATTATTTTTACTATCACTATCTTCCTCCAAACTCGGTAAAGTGGGTTTCGAATTTTATGAATACATGTTTTAACGTCATAGCTGAATTTTTTTTATTTTGATTTCATCCCTCAAATTAAATATAGTATTTTTTTAAACACCACGTCTTCCCTGGTGAAAATACCTAGAGCAAACCAGAGTGAAAAACCATCGAAATCCAGAGAAAACCAAGATTTATTGGAGATAGGTACCCAGACGAAGTCAGGTTTCCTTCGGTTTATAAGAAACCAAACCGAACTACATAATCAGACATTTCCAGACAAATTATGGTTTGGTTTTGTCTATCAGAAAGCAAAGAGAACCAGACTAAATCACATAATTATAGATTTCCAGACAAAGTCTGGTTTTATTAGGATTATAATAAACCATAGATAACCAGTCTTAATCACATAATCAGAGATTTTAAGACAAAGTCTGGTTTACTTTGGTTTATAAAAAAACCAGAGAGAACCAGATTTAATCACATAATCAGATATTTCCAGATAAAGTCTGGTTTTGACACGTACTATAGAGAACCGGAATTAACCATGGTCACAGGGTTTTATATGTGTTGTCTGTGTTTTATTGGTACCTAGTTTCCTGAGAAAACCATAGTAAATCAGACATCAGTAATGGTCTGGATTTCCTTGGTTCTCTTTGGCTATTTGAAAACCATAAAGAACCATATCTGGTTTTACTTGGCTTTATATGGTTTGCTCTGGTAAATTTCCACCAAGGTTGCTACTTATTCGGGTTGTGCGCTCAGCCGCTCACGCTAATGGCTGAATTTGGAGGACATGTACTCGCATTTGCGTGGAAAGAGTGGGAAAATATTTAGGAAACACATTCTCAGAAACCTAACCAGGGATGAACCACGATCTCCCCGTCATCGGCCGTTTGATCTATTATGAGAGCACCTTAGGCCATGCGGCCACCTAAGCGGGGGATTGTTTATTGATGATTAATTTTTAAAATTCACCTTTTTTTTAATAGGGCTCTTCTGTGTTTGTTTAAAAAGGACAGAAAAGGCTGTATATGATAAATTGGAACTTAGGCTCGTTGTAGAAAATTGTTGATTTTTAAAATTCGAAATTTCTCGAAGGGTTCTAATGTTTTTATTGGAAAAATGATAGAAAAGGCTTTTTTTGATAAATAAGAATGTATGCTCGTATACATTTTTTTTTTTTTATGTTAGTATACAGATGAGTGATTAATGAAAAGTTGTGATTGAAAAAATATATCCATTACATTTTTGTTCAAATTTAAAATCGAAGGGTTCCCTTGGATTACTTACTAAAGATTAGTTTACTGGTAACCTATTTCTGAAAATATTTTTACAAACTATAATAGACTATATGAGCAAATATTTACAGCTATGCTGTCTACCACACCTATCATTTATATAATATAAGCATTTTTTACATTTAGGTCCTAATCTTGAAACAAAAGCCAAAATCATTATTCTGGTGTGAAAATTATAATTCATTTTAGTGATAGTCCTTGAGATTAGAGCGTTGGCAAACTTGGCTTAGAATTTCCTGAGGTAATCGTCATCATCATCACTGCTTTGATATGTTTCCAAACATTTTTCATCAAACCAAAATGTGTTTGTTTAGGTTTTATATTGCTTAATATTTCAAGCTTTATAACACTATAAGAATGTCTATGGTTTATTATATTTAATAAACATAGTATGGAATATATTTTCTACTTATTCAGCTGTGTGCAATGTGACAAATTAAAGCAGCCAAGGCTCTTGTTGCCACTAACTATAGCTGGGACACTTTAGGGTGGTGCAATACTGTAGAAGAGTTTAATACTGATAGCTATGGAAACAAAAAAGCCGCAACAATAATATTGAAAATATATTTCACAGAGTCTACTTTAAGACCGACTACATTATGGCTCGTCTACAACTTGTAATGCCCGCTTGACGGAGTAGGAGTAATAGTCTTATTAATACATACAAAATGGTCTCTCTACAATAAATTGAGGCAACCCGTAACGTCAACCAATAGGAATAAATAAAACATTTCTCCTGTTAGAGTAGACTGCCAAAGACAGGGAAATCGGTGTTCCATCCTCGTGTGCACTGAGGGTGGTTTTTCTTAAAGGGTTTTTCACTCACCCTCCACGCAAATGTGGGTGCGCTTCCTCAATCAAACCTTGCTAATCCATAACCCATCAGTGTAATCAGTACATAAGTGTATAACCCAAACCAGTAGTAATATGTGGTGATAAAAAAATTTGCACTAAAAAACCCCCAGACTATTTCAATTCACTAAAAATTGGCTATGAAATATGTATCCGCGATTTGCTTTAGTGTAACTTCATTGAGAGTTTAAGTGATTTGGGTCCGTAGTAGTCTCTTATAGGCCTGTTCTATTTACATTTATTTATTTAGCACCACATCTTACTACCCGTTTGGGCTATACACTTAAAAGTACTAATTATGCTAGTGGCTTAGGAATTGGGAAGGTTTGATTTTAGAGAAAGTGAACCCGCATTTGCATGGGGAGAGAGTGGAAAACCATTTAGGAAAAATCACCCCTAGTTAATCTGAGTTAGATTCGAACCTCGATCTCCTCGTCCTTGGCAGTTTAGCTCAATACAAAACTAGCGCTAGCTAACTACGCCACCGAGGTGGGTGAAAGACTTATTCAAAATATCATCAGACTTTATTTTTGAAACAGTTTAAGCTACCACAAAACTATAATGAAAAAATAATCTAGGCAAAAACACAGGTAAATACGCCAGCATGGACTTTGACTACAAAATCAGTCATATTCATGTTTGCAAATAATTTTAAAATATTTTTATTTACATGAACCATTTTCCTATATTAGATAAATATTCATTTAAACTGATTTTAGTAATCCAACTATATTAGTGTCTGATCAGGCCAAATGTAAGGTGTTGCAACTATATATTGTCGTAAGAAATCGACAATGTTCATTCCTCCCGACAAGCCATTCCGACTTACTACTACAACAATTCCAGCAATTATTGTAAACAGCTGTTATATCATGACTCCTACTCTGACAAGCGGGTGCTATACGTTGCAGACGAGACATTAACAATTAATGCTGACAAATCAAACTACATTATTTTTACTTCTCCCCAAATGCATTATTATCTTGATATACATATTCATGTGGCAGGTAAACCTTTACACGAAGCTGAGAGTGTCAAACTCTCGGTTTACTTATCGACAAACACTTACACTGTCAACCATTTATATAGTCTGTTTTAAAGAAAACGCTACCTGTTATAGGTATATTGTGAATACTATCTGTAGGTAGTGCCCCCAAAAATTAAACACATTATTTATCATACTCTAATAATCAGTCACTTTAGTACCTCAGCCATTATTTGTTCACTTTATAATCAATAATCTTGCGGACTAAAACAACCCTCAGCCCAGTTACCACTCAATACATGCCGGCGATCTATATCTAAATTCAATTAGAACAAACTATGGAAAAAACAAGCTCTCATTTCATGGCTACCAAATGTTCAATCTTTTCCCAAAACCACTAAAAAAATCAAAAACCCACACTTTTTAAAAATAAACTTAAATCTATTTTAATTACATCACTTAGCTTCATGGGACTCCCTTTTCTCCGATTAATATTTTTTTCTAAACTTACTAAAAATATATTTAAAATCAGATTAATGTTTTCTAGACCAAATTATCGATATATTACTGTCAGTAAATCTAATAAAAACACAGACTGTTTTTCTACTGGCCGGTCTCACAAAGAATGTCTTAAATAGCCAACAGTCTGCAAGTTATTGCAGGGCCTGTAGTTCAAGGAGATCAGATATTTTGATTGGTAACTTTTTAAAAAAAGTTTAGACTTTGATCTACTCCTCTAATCAAGGGCAGATCCAGAGTCTTTTGTTTGGGAGGTAGGGGGTTTTCATAAGGCTTCTTTAAGTATAAATTTAATAATTTTGAATAATCAAGATCTTAATTTATAATAATGTCAGTAATAATATTGCTATTTTATAAAAATAATTTTAATTAATAAAATTATTATAATAATTTATATAGAAGACTTTTAAGGGAAAAAATATACAATTTTGATTTTAATAAATCTGTAATTTGAATAACTTACTAAAAAACATAAAACGAAAAGTCACTGTCAGGATACAAGTAATAGATTTGTACAAGGGGCTAAAATGTTTTAGTAGGTAATAAATATAAAAAAATATGTATTTTAATACAAATAATTGAATTTCAAGCAAAGTTTACTGGGGATTTTTAGTTATAAACAAATTGCTTTTCTGTACAGTAGAGTCAAGTTGAAAGAGTTAGTGATAAGGTCATGTGAGAGGTGTTGGTCAGCCATTCTTTACAACATTGAGGTCATGTGAGAGGTGTTGGTCAGCCATTCTTTACAACATTAAGGTCATGTGAGAGGCGTTGGTCAGCCATTCTTTACAACATTAAGGTCATGTGAGAGGTGTTGGTCAGCCATTCTTTACAACATTGAGGTCATGTGAGAGGTGTTGGTCAGCCATTCTTTACAACATTAAAGATAGTATTTATTTGATTATATAACCGGAGGGGGAGGTGTGCAGGGGGTAGCGATCATTCTTCGGACCTGTCACTGCCTCTAATAACATAAAATATACAAGACTGGTGAAGGGGGGGGGATGCAACATGACCTGCGCTCAAGGAGTAGGCCTATTTGTGCCTCCCTGTTACTAATACATTCCAAACACATTGAAAGGGAAACATTTTTAACTTAACAATCATTATATAACAGCTTTGTTATTGATTTTAAAGATATCGGTGATCTGGTGGTCAAGGGGTAAGGTGTCAGACCTCTATGTTGAGGTCCGGGGTTCAATCCTCGGTCCCGGCACAGATTTATCTGATTACCAAACCCTTCCTTCACCTCTGACAAGACGTGTATTAATCACAACTTGTGAATGTGGGGAATGCCAGGCCTCCACCGTGGTTCGGATTCCACGTTAAACTGTAGGTCCTTCATTTCATCTCACAATCACCCTACCATTACACATTAGCGTAAGTGCGTATAACCCGAACGGGTAGTAAGACGCGGTGCTAATAATAATAATAATAATAATAATAATAATAATAATAATAATAATAATAATAATAATAATAATAATAATAACAACAATAACAATAACAGACGACGACTTAAAAGATGAACAAAAAAAAAATTATATTTTTTCCCAAACGTGTTGTGTCCCTTCCCTTGACCTTGAAATTGTCTTATTTTATAAAGTGAGAACTCTTTGTTACAAACCAATAACTGATGGATGTTTTGATTTCTTTCCACAGGTTCACGTTCCTAGATGTATCACACTAGGTACTATTGAAAGGAAAAGAAAATCTTGAAACAAGTCCTTTGGCCCTGAGGCTGAAGAGCCGGTTCGGAGTCAGGAATAAGATGAGCTTGATTGACAAGGACACATCTGGTACTATGTCAGGAGGTTTGACTGGTAAAGAGAGCCAGCGCAAGGATACATTGCCAGTCACTATGTCAGGAGGTTTGACTGGTAAAGAGAAAACTAAACAAGGCCTTTGAGAATAACCATGTGGGACGGAATACTAGGAAGGCTGCAGCGATACCAAAAGAGGTTGACATTGATATTTTGGCACAATACAACCAATTTTCTCCCTTAAAAAATGTGGGTAAACGTCAACCTAAACAAAAGAATAATGTTCAACCCAACAATTTGGAGCCTATCTCTTCTATGGGACGACCAAAACCACCTGATATGTTCTCGTACATTAGATTCAGTTTGAAGAAAAAATTCAGTTGTAAAATCTGCAACATAAAAATTGACTCGTACATAGATGTTCTAAATCACATGATGAGTGAAGCCCACCAGCGATCAGTAGCTATAAAGGGCGACACTTTGTTGGAGAAGATTGCTAGAAAAGATCAACGTCATAAAGAATTAAGTCTTAAATACGTGTTTAAAAAGCTTAGTGAGGAGGATAAAAAATACATCATCATGACACCTGATGGTAAACTCACCTGTGAACCTTGTGCCAAATCATTCTACACCCCCGAAGTGACCCACGACCATTTGGCATCGAAACTTCATGCTCAGTTCAAGAAAAGTGCTGAATTCACCAAACTCTGCAAAGACAACTTCATCTTGCAGGTTGAAGTCTCGCATTGGCAATGTTCGGTGTGCAAGTCTTTGTCGGATGTTACCCTGAAAAGCATTGATAGTGTTTTCCATCATGTGAAGAGCGATAGACATGAAACAGTAATGAAGCAATGGCAAGAGCAGAATATTGATGTGCCTTTGACAAACGTTCCATTATCAGAGGCAGGTGAACAGATGTCAGGCTGTTCACACGGTGAATATAAACAGGAACAGGCATTCAACCTTACAATATTTAGTACAAATGTCCCCAAGGAAACAGAGACCAGCGCCAAGCTAATGGACGAGTCAGGGTCAACTGTGGTCAGTAATGAGTCTAACTGTTCAGAAGCTGCTCTGAAAAGTTTTGATAAGACTGAAATAGGAGTATGGAACATGTGTAATGGCGCTAAGGATATTGATGCCAAAACGCCACAAAAACTGTCTGGCAAAAGTAAATCCTTGATAGAAGCCTCTAAGTTGGCAAACAGAACTGTTCACAAAAATGTGATGATCACAAAATCTCACACTGATGTAAATGTCCCTTCAGTTGTATTAATAAACGCTCTAGATAACGCTCGATTCTTAGAATCAAACACTGACAATGTTGATAACACACCATGCGTATCGGCAACAAATGATAACATTGATTTTACAACTTCAGAAGCAAACATCAGTGATGAAACGACAGCACCCAAGTCTAACAACACTATTGCCATTGCTAAAGAAGATATTTCATTCCAAGCTATGTCTGTGTACGTTCCTATTGAATCAAGACAATCTGTAATCCCTACAATAATTGATGGTGGTCAATCTGAATCATCGCAAATATCCAGCCTCCAGAGTCAGATGTACAGCGCCAAGGTTTGCGACTTGCAGCAGTTTGCAGGCCAGAAGCACCAGAGCTCACCCAACACTCGGAGCAAAGACAGGGAAACAAGTGAGAATGTTGCTACACAACTCACTGGAAGCAAGGACAGTGAAATAAGTGAGCATGTTGCCCTACAACTCACTCTAAGCAGCAGCCATAAAAAAAACAAAAGAAAATTGATCAGGCGAAACTTCCGAAATCTCCACAACTCTTTTTTCAAGAACGCCTCCGATTTGCTTTTGTCAAGCAAGTCGTGCTTGAACCCATGCTCGGAGGCCTACAGCAAATGTCATTTGTGTCAGGAGATTATTCCTTTAGATCTTGACGCCTACATTTCTCACGTCAATATCGACAAGCACAAGACTCGTCTTCAAGCTCATCGACAAACGCAACTTTTGATAAATCAACATGATGAGATTTTAAAAGCATTGCCAGGTTGTGGTGACTCAAACAAGCTCCACTTGGAACTATGTTTAGAAACGAGGATAACTCGTTGCGGGCTGTGTGGAACATGCATACCTCTTGATTATAATGACTATCACTCGCACGTCACTGGACCCAAGCATATTGAACTACTGCAGCATGTAAAGAATCAATCACTGGACAGTGAGGGGGGCGCATTCAGAAATAATAAACAGTCTCCAAGACTAGCTCTACTATCTGCGCTAGCCAGTCGAAAGAGCTCTGAACATTTCTTATGTGAGCAAGAAGACAACTCGTCAGATTCAGACGAAGAGTACAAAGAGTCGGCTGGCAAAAATATCTCGTCAAAGAGAGAGAATGGGAAGCTCAAACGCTCTCCAAAAACGAACAAACAGGCCATATCTGTACTATCGAGTAAATCTCACACTCAAAGGGTTGACAGCCTTCAATCAAATAACTCGAAGATTCAAGTGGAAGCAAAACTTTCTTCCAAAGATACTTTTCTTGCACAAGATGGAGGGAAATATTTGTTAAAAGGTTATGACTCGCAAGACAAGCTGATACAAAATGGAGGAAAATCCAGTAACGATGATGTAAGACCATTTAATTGGCCCACAGAGAAGGAAGCTCTTTCCAAAGACGGTTCCCCAATCAAGTTGGTACAAAAACCCACACCAGACCGAACCTTGACTGCAAAGATGTCGGCTAAAAGAAAAATAAATGAAACCAATTCTGAAGGTGAGTGTTTCATCTCGACCTCGGACATGTTCTGAGTGATTCATCAATCAAATAAATTGATCTAAATACCTTATAAGTTGGGTTATGACCAAGAAGGTGCATGAGCATGGGATGGCTACAGCTTTTAGTTTCACAGGGCCACGCCCCTTTTAATCTCTTGACGTATTCTGTCCCTCTTACCTTGCTTCAACACTCCTCACGCAGTTTTGCTTCTAATTGTGTTAATCCCAGCGAGGTCTGTTCAAAACACGCACATCACCTTTCCTGCCGACGATCTAGTAGAGTTGTTTGAGGTCTGGTCCTGGTATTAACTAAACTCCCCTTTCCTCCCCAAATATGTGCAACTCTTCACTCGCTTATACTTTTTATTCAAGACACACACACACATCATTACCCTCCACAACATTATGGAACACTCGATGGTTCAAACTAAGAATCATTCTTTCGACAGACCGTCTCATATGATCAAAGTTCACACAAGGCACTGTGAAACTTAATTACCGAACAAACTTACTTGCAGAAACGTGCGCTTATTCTACAACTGTTTCCTTCCTGAGCGAGCTCTTACTGACCTGCTTCCAAGTTTGATTGCATACCAAGTCATGTGATCTATTATCACACTTCTGGTGTGAACACCCCTTGTAACTTGGATAGCATAACGTTTGACGGTGTGATGTAACACACCAGTACAGAGCTCAAGGTTTCGACAAACGCACATGAAGTTTTGCCCCCCTCCTGCTGATAAACAACCCGTGCTTGTCCTAATAAAAACAATGTTTAGTTACTCTTTGGTCTATTGCATTTTAAAACTCATTTTGCTAACCTGATTTGGTGGTCAAATGGTGTAATCTGACACACTCACAATAGACTGAGCTGATGGAACTCTAGGTTCAATTCTTAGTCGGGTGTACACAAGGTAGTTTCTTATAAATGGTTCTCCACTCTTTCTCTATGCAAATATGGATACTTTTTTTAACATTCAACCTTCCTCATCCCTATCACATTAGCGTATTTAATAAATCTGTATAAAATCTGAACGGGTGGTGCTAAAAATAAAACATTTTAGCAAAAATTCTTGAGCACAAACACAACAAATTCTTGTTCGCGTCAATTTTATAACAAATACTGAGCCCACATTTTCCCAACACTTGAGGTGTTACTTTGTCGGATCTTCCCGCCAGATCTGGACATCACAGTCCACCCTGATGTACATGTGATGCTGAAGTCTCGGGAAACTCTGCTCGACCTCTGCTCCCAGCTCAGTCTGCTCGCTATCAGCACTTCACACCCCGATGTTGAGCAGAATATACTGCATCTGCTTGAAAACACGCTCAAACCAGCGTTTGGGAAAGTGCACGCCACGCTGTTTGGATCTCGCGCATCTGGCCTCGCTCTTCCTGGCAGCGATTTGGACATCTTCATAGATTTAGGTAAATGCCTCTTAAGTTACTTGCCTTAGAGCAGTGATTGGTTGAACATAAGGTTACAAACATTCCTATATGTTTTATATCGGAAAATGTCTTTCTGCTAAGTAGGTGAAGGGGGAGATGGCGTCTATATACTCTTACATATAAACATAAATACATCAAACACCTGAGACAAACTTTACATTATTTCAGTTATCTTATTGGTAATACACTGAAATAAAAATTCAAACTAATAACAATTTTAGATGAACATTTTCTAGTAAAATTTTCAGATCATTGAATTCCAGGGAAAAGTGATATAATTGTATAAAATGTATTTATAATATTGAATTAGTAACATATACGGCAGAATATTGGGTTGGTCCACCATTGTACCAGAGCAATGGTTTGTTGGGTTGTCCACCATTGTACCAGAGCAATGGTTTGTTGGGTTGTCCACCATTGTACCAGATCAATGGTTTGTTGGGTTGGTCCACCATTGTACCAGATCAATGGTTTGTTTGGTTGTCCACCATTGTACCAGACTCACACATCAATGGTTTATATTATAATACTCATGTTCATTGAACTTTTTAACTGTGTAGAACCTGAACAGTTATTAAGAGACAGCCAAAAAAAACCACAACTTTTAAACAGTTAATTCCAAATGCTAGCCTATAAATTAATATCAATATTTTAGAAGCAACATCTGAACTATTTTAGAGTTAATATTTAATTCTAAATTCCTTTATCTTAGTAATTGAAAGATTTGTTTTACATTCAATATTTCAGATCAAAGATATCCCTGATTTGGATTCAATGGATATTAATTGGAAATTCATACTTTTTAAAGACGTTAGCATTGATCCACTATTCGACTTGACCATAGAAATTTGCTAATCTTATTTAAATATTTAATCAATATTTAAAATCTAGTCATTATTTTGACCTGATTTATTTGTCGTAATCATCATCACCTTCTGTTTCCAGCCTGTGGCCGGGATCCACCATTCCTCCTCCTTAGACACGTCCTTTCTTCTCCTCCCACTTGCACACTTTCTATTATCTGCTTCTCCCATATCTTTCTTGGTCTTCTTAGTGGTCTTTATTGTACTCAATTTAAAAATAAATATAATTTAGCCTGATATTCAACCCCAAATGAATAGCATTTTGAAATACTTGTTTTGAAACATTTTAACTATAAAATATTTGATTCACACTATTTTCACTTTAAAGTATTCGATTCGGATTTTACTCAGAATTGAAAATCTTGTATTCTCAAAGTCTACTTATTTTAATTGTTGTTTCTCTTCAGTTTAACGTCAAGGTACCTCTCATTGGCAGCAGTGGCGGATTTAAAAGTTTTTGCGCCCCTAAGCACAGTTGTAATATGCGCCCCACCCCAATATTTTTTTTTTGTAAGAGCTTTAGAAAGTTTCAAAGTAAAGATATTTTGGTGGCAA
>CABFVZ010004968.1:0-18664 GCA_902151445.1 Timema monikensis
GTGGAGGCCTGGTATTCCCCACATTCCCAAGATGTCTTGTCAGAGGTGAAGGAAGGGTTTGGTAATCAGATAAATCTGTGCCGGGACCAAGGATTAAACCCCGGCCGCCAGCATAAAAGTCTGACACCTTACCCCTAGACCGCCGATAAAGATAGTTATATTTAGAGTAAGTGTACCAGCATTTGTGTGGAGACAGAGTGGAAAACAATTTTGGAAAAAACAATCTCAGTACACCCGACCGAGGTTCGAACCTCGATCTCCCCATCATTGGCGGTCTAGTCCACTGCAAAATAAGCGCCTTATACCATGCGGCCGCCAAAGCGGGTTATTTTAGTACTGCCAGTCAGAAATAAGAAAAGCTAAATGTTGGTGAATTCGGTTGTTTGGGATTGTATTTTCAGTTTTAATTTGATATAGTTTACTGAAGTCTTCATAATTTCGATAATATTACATATTTTGAGTATTTTTAATCGTGATTTTATCTGTATATCTTTCTTGGGTAAAATACTTTTTAAATTATTTGCCACTAATTTTCAGGCAACCTATCCTTTCTTTTGATAAATATATATATATATCCAGTGAAAGGATGGCAATGATAAAAGTTCAAGACTCGTCAGAGAGGATTACTGTTGCCGTAACGTAACGTTGTGTCTTACGTTTCTCGTGCTATGAAGGTGAGAGGATGCGGCGTTGCAAGATAGTGTCCTCGGCAGTACGTCTCTCGCGCGGTGTGTCAATTTGTAAACACAGGTCGGCAAGTTGTAAGAACATTAATTCTTGGATCTGATTAGCTCCTGTCCCCGTTGTTCGTATGGTCGTGAGAATAAAGCGGCGAGGCATAGTACAAATGTTGACAACAGAACCCAAAATCAATTAAGGCAATACAATTTGAAGACTCTCATAATATGGAGCATAGAACGTTATTTGAAAAAGAAAACATGAACAACCATGTATATACGTGTAAGTGTAATATTAATACCTGAAAGTATGTCGAAATCAAACATTTTACCATGGACTAAAAAAAAAATCTTGGAAACAGTTTTTAAAAATCTGGGGTGGTCTGACCTTCACTTGTTTTCAAATAGCCGGCAATAGTGGAGGTTTCATAGTAAGTTTGTAGTAGGTATTTGAACGATTTCTAAAATCTGTTAAATAATGCCATCTATTATTTTGAAGTATTTAATTAATGGAGAATTTAATTGACGTATAGCAAACTATTAATGCAGTACAACTCGTTAAACAGTAACTGTAGACCTAAGTGTGTATATTTAGAAAAGTGTTTTACTACTTCCTTCAGAAATTTGCAGCCATAAAATTGGATTTAATTTCAATAATACGTATTATTAAAGTGGGAAAAGATTATGTATTTAATGTTTTGACATTATTAAATATTTTAGCTGATTTGGGTATATATTTTGTTGGTTAATACTACATAAAACTTAGGGATCTACACCTCTTTGTCAACGACGATATTATTGTTATTTCTATTCAGGCATGCACCAAGAAAGAATACAGTACAAATATAAGTTCCTTACCTTCACACTTTGTTATAAAATCTTCATCAAAATTTGTTAGATGCAAAATGAACACAAAAATACCATAGCCACGACATAAACAACTTTAACAATTGTACTAATATCTATGTTGTAAAACTATTTAGAAGAATGTAATAAATTAATCTCATTATTTCATGTGTGAAAGGGGCCATATATATTTCTTAATTGGATAGTTATTTATATATAATGTTTTACAATAAAATATACTACTCCGGACAATAATATTGTAATCAATGTTAGATACTTCCCCTTGACTACTTAGAAGTTGTCAATGGACTCCAATGCCTCATTGCGAATTTGAAGAAAGAGTGCATTGTCTCTGAAATGGTGTTGAGATCGTTCGAAATGCCTCATCTTTTGGTGTGTGTGGTTTACGTATTCCACGTCCTCAAGTATCACAATGGTACTATCCTATTTGTTTGGAATATATAGCTGTGGGTCTTAACAGAGTGGTCTAATCTTCCCTAAAAAGAGGAACTGAACCCTTGGAGGTGTTCATGGCCGTGTTTGGGCGGTAGTGCGGTGAAAGCGGCCCTAGATAACTACCACAATATCAAATAATTTTGATTTATCTAAGACAAGTCAGTGATTGTTTTACCTTAATCCCTTTCGTGAAATATATGTCAGTTACGTAGTCACTTAAGCGAGATATTGAGGACAGCAGGATGCTCGCAAGTACCCTTGCCACCTGGTAAAGAGTCAGTCAATTGGTAGCTCGTGGAAAATACAAGGTATTGGGCTAATAGGTCTGAGTTGTAAACCAAATGAAGAGAATATCTCAAACATAGAATGCCTATGTGGGCCAATATTATGTAGATAACTTAATGGAAACCCGATAGTTTGTTTGAAGGCTGGGACACTTCGAGGCAGTCAGTTCTGGGTAATTTAGTTGGTACTTTTACAAAGAAATAAAATATAGTAGTAATTAAACGTGTTATGGAAACCAACTAAAAACCAGAAGGCAAATGGGCTTATTATTATTATTATTATTTTATTTTTAAACATAATTCAAGTGATACTTACATATTCTGCCTTGAGTTTCTTGTCAGTGCCTCGCAAAACATTGCGCTCCATTTTCTCAATGACAGCTTTAAGTAACTCCTCGTCTTTAAGACGGAGTTCTTCGCTAATTATCTCCAAGTCTCGCACGGGGTTGACTTCCCCTTCTATGTGTGTGACGTCATCGTCCTCGAAAGCTCCTGGAACACCGAAACTAGACCGCTGAGCTTTGTGTCTAAGCTGGAGAGTATGATTTATGGTCAACTTCTAAATATAAATAAATAATGATTTGGAGTGAAATATGTTAAAGCAGGTTTTAACATTTTTAGAGTATATTAAACTTCTTAACGTTTTAATAATTAAATAGAAGTATCTAATTTGTTTTTAATGCATGTGACTTATATTATTATTATTATTATTATTATTATTATTATTATTATTATTATTATTATTATTAGCACCGCGTCTTACTACCCGTTCGGGTTATACGCTCTTACGCTAATGTGTAATGGTAGGGTGATTATGAGATGAAATGAAGGACCTACAGTTTAACGTGGAATCCGAACCACGGTGGAGGCCTGGCATCATGTGACTTATAAGTTTGGTTAGTTTTAATTAGTATCAAATATTAGATTAAGGTATTACATTCTTCTCTGACCCATAGTCAAGATTAACAAACTAACTAAAAAATAAAATACCGACAATTTGATTACATAATTATATCTATAAACACACACAATATCATATAATAAGCCAAAGACCACAAGGCCAATACGGGATTAAAGAATTAGTATTCTCTCATATTGGTTGAAACAACAGCAGAGAAAATCCAAATATATTTCTTTGCGGCCAACATGAATAACATTTACACTTTTATTTATGTTATTTTATTGTTATTGATAATATATATAAAATGTGACAGCTGTAGATAATATGACTTGATGTATGAACACCAATGGTCGTTTATATTCCTATTAAAACAAAGGATACCTCCCTGGTCCATTTTGTGTGTTGTACACTATTTTTTTAAAGTATGGTAAATATCGGGAAAATAGAGATAGTTTTAGCATAGCTGTTTTAAGAAAAACTGTGCTGGGCTGCATTACGATTGGTCCAACTTTCCCGGAGGGGTGGCAAGAATCAAACCCGTGAAACCAGTTGGGAACGCGACAGTGTATTTAACAGTCTAAAGGTGCGGAAGTGCAAAATTTACTCCGCGTGTAAGGAATGATTTTTTTTAAGGATAGATCTCAAGTACTGATAACCTTAAACGCAAACTGAAACCTCTCACCACTTTTCAGCACCCCCGGAGAACAGACAGAAGGGAGCACCAAGCACGTTTAAGAAAATGACGAATCAACAAGTCCTTGCTGGGCTCGCAGGGGGGGATTTTGATTCGTCTAATGGAAATTATTATCATCTTCAACTCTTACGAGGAAAATCTAGAACAATTGAGGAGGATAATCGAGGTATTGAAAGTCTAAAATTTCCAGCAAACTCCAAACAAACCAGCTCAATAGAAAAGTACAAGTTCGTAAAAGATACTCTCAAATATCTGGCGCACCCCATATCTTCAGAAGGAAACCTCCCCAACTCGAAATAAATCAAGGTCATACAATAATACCAAACACTAGAGACACGACGCAAACTACAACAGTTCCTTGAAACCTGTAACTGGCTACGGGAGTTCATCACAAACACGATGGAAACAGTTACTCTACCTCTAGAGTAGGAGCGAACCAGAAGTGGAAACGGGATGCCCCGGAACAAAAAGCATAGCATGTCTTCAAGAACATACAGACACTACACCGACCTAACGCCTTTCTCCCCTTATTTCTGCAGAATGACGCCAGCGGAGCAGGAATCGGTGCCGTCGTTCTATACCAAGAGATCGAAGGACATAACAATATCATTTCATACGAGAGCGCAAAATGGTATCCTACTGAAATATAATATCGCATTCACGAGCAGGAGTGACTCGCCTTCGTATGGGCAGTAATAATATATTACATCTACTTGTAGAAGCGCACTCCGCACTGCACACAGATAACAAATGTCTGACCTGACTAGATTCAATTAAGGACGTAAGATCCAAGCTCACCAGATGGTCCTAGATGTTGCACGTGTATTGGCTCCAAGAATAAACACAGACTGGGATAATCTAAACAAGCCCCAAACCACCTATTCCGAAACCTAAGTGGGAAGTCAACAGAAGCCAACACGCAAGATTGGGAAAGAATAATGCCCCCAAAGCCATTACAACACCACCTAAACTTCAACTCACCGCAATCTTTATACGATAGAGTTTTGGAAGTTCAAGATTTAGACCCGTACATAAACAAACTGACGGGAATAAAATAAATCAGTCAGAATATTATCATCAAGAGGCGGTCCAGACAAGAACTCTCCATATAAAGAGCTCCGCGACCCAGGACGAGGCGTTTCTATACAGGGCCTACCCAGAGGAGATCTATGGAAGATCGTGGCACCCCAAAACATAGAGACATCTTAAAATATGTTCACGACTATCTCGAAGCAGAACACCCTGGGTAATAGAATACCCTACTTATTTTGAGAAGACGGTGTAACATTACGCGGTATAATGTTACAACTGGACCCCGCCCCATACTGACGTAAATAGATGTATCGCAACAAATCTTACTACCCACTCCAATAAATTTAACTCAATTAGGATCCCTACAATAGTATTTTTCTCTGTTGTAGTTCTTGTAGGCTAATAAGACATAGTAAAAAACAATGCTGGACAATATATTTCATTACTCAATCCAATTCTAAGTATTAATTTGTTCATGTACTTACAATACTAATCTGCTCACGATAGAATCCTGCAAGGCTGGCCGGCACCTGGAATCCTAGATTGGCGAGTGGGTCAGGGGAGATCCAGTGGGTCAACAAAGCGAGCCGGCACTCCGACTGTATTAGCGAGAAATGAGCCGTGAACTATCAACGTCAACTAGAGGACAACTATGTACCTGACCCCTGACGGTTGGAAGAGTAACCTCCTTCAAAACATCGGGGGATGGGAGATATTCACTGATATTCCAATGGAGCAAGCGGAATCAACAATGGTCTACATGACTGTTTCAAGGCATCGTTGACGTCACCATGCGTGTGTTTGTGTACTCCCACCTCCCCTCCAGCACAACGAAATCCCTATATAATGGCTGTGTAAGCATGCTATAATCGACTATCTTACGATCAACGATCGACGACAGACCATTGTCATGGACCTGGACAATGGCTGAAGAAACTTGTAAAATGTATCAAAATCGTCGCTTAGACGAGTGGAGTAATGGACTCTAACTTCTTTTTAGACTGTAAACTTCTTGTATATAATAGTTTAATATTCAATTTCAAAATCTAACGTATTATATTATGATCGTCAATTTTCTAAATACTCTATCTTTGATATGTCGCCGCTCGGGCGCTGGAACTTTCGCTTATATATTTATTCTCGTAAATATCCTCAGTTATGTGCTGATTAGAAGTTTGACAAGTTAATATTAAATTGTTTGGAATAGTAGAGTATTCTAACTCTTTTTCTGATCATCGAAGTAACTTTTCATATTTTAAATTATGGTTTGAATTAACGTAACGTGATGTAACATTAAGCGGAATCAACAATGGTCTACATGACTGTTTCAAGGCATCGTTGACGTCACCATGCGTGTGTTTGTGTACTCCCACCTCCCCTCCAGTACAACGAAATCCCTATATAATGGCTGTGCAAGCATGCCGTAATTGACTATCTTACGATCAACGATCGACGACAGACCATTGTCATGGACCTGGACAATGGCTGGAGAAACTTGTAAAATGTATCAAAATCGTCGCTTAGACGAGATGAATAATGGACTCTAACTTCTTGTTCGACTCTAAACTTCTTGTATATAATAGTTTAATATTCAGTTTCAAAATCTAACTTATTAATATTATGACCGTCTATTTTTCTAAATACTCTACCTTTGATATGTCGCCACTCGGGCGCTGGAACTTTCGCTTATATATTTATTCTCGTAAATTCCTCAGTTATGTGCTTATTAGAAGTTTGACAAGTTAATATTAAATTGTTTGGAATTGTAGAGTATTCTAACTCTTTTTCTGATCATTGAAGTAACTTTTCATATTTTAAATTATGGTTTGAACTATCGTAACGTTATGTAACATTTCTTATTGGAATTTGAACTAGGATGACTTACATCTTTTGCTCCTTTACATTTCTATTTTGTAACCTAAGTTATTTTTGAACAGTTAAAAGTTTTGTTTATTGATGGAACTGTTTGTTCCATATTCTAAGTTAGATCGGACAGTCCCGTGGGAGTTTGGCTTAGGTCTGGTAGTCAAACTCTCACGTTTTGTAAACTCTGTTGTGTGGTCGTCAAACTTAAGTAACATTATATTGATGCTATCGTTTTCTGTGAATTACGAAACCTTTGGATCCATATCAAGGTGCCCATTAGGCCCTTATAATTTTGTATCGCATTTAAATTTATACGCAATGGTATTGTCTCTTATAGACTGGACCATCAATTTATGATGGATTTCATGTTTCCTTTTGTTAATACACTTGCGCAACTTTAATGATATAAAGTTGTTTGCTTCAAGAATAATTTCCAACTGAACTCATGATATAATGAGACCATGTATTGTTATCAGCGCTCTTGTCATTTAATTGAATAAACCGCTCATATTGTTGAATCTACATATGTTTATAATTTCCATTTATCGTGTATGTTAGGTTCATCCCCTCCCTTTTATTATTTTCACTGGTCGGGTAGTAAGAGGACTCAGAAAGGGTGTTACAACAACAAGAACCTGGCCTACGTGATCAATACAAAGAAGCTTTTCTATCAGATGTTTGCGAATGACGTAATTACAAAGGACAACGCCCACCTTCCCACCCGGCAACTAGAGCTATATAACGAGGGAACACAAACAATCTCATGGACTATTACTTTGGCCGCTTCCACGAGAAGTCCTGTTCAGGACTAGGACGTTATCAGCCAGGATGGCTTATAATATCTTTGTTTAAATCTATAAAATATAAATTACTGTGATGGGTTTGAATTACTTAAAATACTTTGGTTTAGTTTGTTATGAAAATCAGTCAGTGTAGGCATCGGTAGTGTTTTGTTAAATACTTTAATTTTAAACGTAAATTCTGTTATGGAGCACTTAATGCTTCCTGTTGCCACTTGGGCGCTAGTATCGTATTTTATTGGTTTTAAGAGATAACTACATTTTTTGTTCTTTTATGTTTTTCAATATTTAGGTTAGATATTAAATGTTTGCTTGTGTGGTTATCAGTAATTTAAATTCTTTAAATTGATAATGTTTCTTTTGTTGGTTATTTTGAAGACTTCTTTGCTTTGAAGTTAATGTTATAGTAACTTATTTTGTTGTTTAATATTTGCTTATTCTTTTAGGAAAAATTGCAAGTTCTGTAACGTAACTTTTTATAAGTTTACATTAAATATTTAAATGTGGAAATTTTGTTTAATTCTTTAAAAGTGACGAGGGTGATTGTCCCGCGAAGGTTTGAGTTTAGTCGGAAAGTCAAACCTTTGTGATTTAACGTAAATATCTTATGAGATATTTAAATAATAACAACTATTTTGTGTATTTCATTGGTCTCTTCTAGACAAGTTTATTTGTTTTTCAACACACTTCAATAAGACCTGTAAGGCCATTCAACTTGTTGTTTTGACACTGTTTGTTACTTTGAATAAATAATTCAAATATTTCCTTAACCTGCAAATGTTTCACTTTTTCATGTAATTAGTTATCACCTCCTCTTTTTTTAGTCTATTGTGGTCGTAACTAAATAGAGTGAGAGTGGGGCGGTACATATGAGGCGCCCCCTTTTTATATTGCGGTAAAAGAAGGGTGACATCTTAACAACTAATAAACAAAGGATGGGTAGAGGCGCATTTTGAAAACTAATTAGGTACCCGCTAAATGATAACCACAAGCCAAGTTTGGATTAATAAAATATAGTTTTGTTGATAAGTGAGAACTACTTTATATGAGACAGTATTTCAAAACAAAGTTTGAATCCAAGAAGAGAAATAACAAAGAATAGCAGAATTATTCAAATACATAAGCTCCGATAGGGGAATAAAATACGGAGAGAAGTACCTATCCTATTCAATCAACATACACGTCTTAGATTAATAATACCTCCTAGTGCACAACAAGTGTGTCACTGTCCTATCAGGACTAACATTTATAAGCAATATAATAGAGCTACTAACATTCAATTTACATCAATACCGTTTACTAATACAGAAAAAACCACTCCGATTAAACCTACATAGCTATCCATTTATAATCGATTTATATTTTAGTCTTTCTTCTTTTAAAGTCCAAATAAAAAACATATCAACGAGCTTTATTGAGGAAATCCATCATGTTTTAATTTTTTTATTTTCTATTTTTCATCACTTCTAAACTTTCAAAGTTTTCCATACTTCTTTGGCTATTTACTATACAATTTTACCAAATTTCATCTTGAGAAGTACTAAAATTTCTTTGGAAACATATTCATATATACATAAAAAAAGTCTAATTGAAAAAATGAGCCTATAAATTTAGAGTTGGAATCAAATTCACGATTTGTCGTTGAGGTATGACCTTGACCTTATCAAGTCTCAATATGAAGTTTGGATGAAGCTCATCATACTATTCTATGAAAGCCAAGGGACAGACAGGGGACATATAGACAGACAGGTAGACAGGGGACATACAGACAGTCAGATAGACAGGGGACATACAGACAGACAGGTAGACAGGGGACATACAGACAGACAGGTAGACAGGTGTTGGTGGTCCAGCGTGGAGGAGTAGGTAGACTCGTGGTCCACATTCGAGTCCTTGTTCTGACAGGAGTTCTGGTCACCCGAGATACAGGGGCTTACCCGAGCCACTTTACACACCATGAAGTACCGTGAGGGCGGGAATAAAAGCATGGAGGCACATTTCCTCACTCTGCTAGATAGGAGCAGACACCTGGATGTGCCCATGACTGACTCAGAGCTGGTTAACGTGGCCCTGGGACAATTCCCACTACGAGTTCAGGAAGTGTTGGGAGCAGTAAGGTATGGAGGCGGGGAGGATTTCCGAAGGGAATTGAGACGACTGGACCACATAGAACACCTCCGTAGGATGGACAAGGTACCACCAGGGGAGAAGACACCTCAGGGGCAGAGACCCCAACAGCAGGTCCAGTAGCCTGGGCAACTAAAGGGGTCGCGGCCAGATGTTGTGGCTCCACCCCCACAATAATGGGGTGTCCGGGGTTTCAGCCAACCCTCCCCATTGGAATTTCTACATGGGAGGCCACCGCCTACATACCATAGGGGGCAAGCCAGCCCACAGCCTCGAGTATCTGTGACCCAGGTGGGCTACCCTCCTGTACCAGTGTGGTATCCTTTCTGGGAGCCAGCTCCAGGTTTCCCGCCTCACACGGGAGAGGGGAACCTCTAAGGTCAAGTCACCAATGAAGGGGTGTACGTCACTAATGACGCTCATGATAGTGAGGAGTTTATGGGCCATGCACCTGGGGGTGGCTCCAATAACAAAGCGGAAGGGACAAGGAGAGGGAAGGCCTATTTCTCCGTACAACAAGCAGGGGAGAGAAGGACAGATGGGCCTTGAAGCTAGAAGAGAAGAGGAAAGAAGGCGGAAGAAAACACCTCCGCGACAATATTCGAGTGATGATGGTGCTAGGGGAGAAGTGTCAAACTCCCTACCCCTTTCTTATATTCCTCCAGTAAGGAGGGGGTGGTGAGTGACACAGTAGGAGGTAACTATTGTGTAAGGGTGTGCACCTGCAATGTGTTTGGACGCGATTGTAGGAGTGACCTATCAGGAAGAAAAGGAGGAGATCGGAAGATTCCCGAAATGCCCGGAAGTGAAATTGAACGTTGGGGGCCAGATGGTGAGCTTTTTATTGGATTCCGGGGCGGAGGTGAGTTGTGTGTCCGAGGACTTTGCTAACGTGATCCTGGAACACAACCCCCACGTTATGAGTCTACCACTTCCTCGCCTGGTGATAGTCAGCGTGACGAGCAGGAAGAGCCCCGCCCGCCATCACCCGCCAACTCCAGCTGAGTGTGGAAGGTTTAGGTTCTGGAAAGAGCGTCAACTGTCTAGTGGTAAGGGGTCTTGTCAAGCCCGTGATACTGGGGGTAGACTTCTTGGAGGGTCATTCTATCACATTGGATTTTGGTAGGCAGTCTATTTGCGTCGGAGGCGGTCGTTTGGAGGCGGCTCTCCAGGGAAAACCGATCCACTGGAATGCGAATCCTAATAGGCTCACTATAGGTGCGCTCGTCGTCCAGTTAAAGATGGGGGCAGAGCTTGGTAACGTCCCCGTTGGGTTGAGAGAAACTATTCCTTTTCACCGCGGGAGACCACTTCCTACTGATGTGGTACTAAAGAGTTTTGTAGGTGACATGATCACTCTGGACCATGAAACGGCGGGAGATCATGTACAGCTTGCTCCAAGAGTGCAGGGAAGCTTTCTCAGATCGGCCAGGTTTGAACTTGACGTATCAGGCCAACATCCGCCTAAGTAACACGGAGGCGTGTTTCAGGCGCAGTTATCCCCTTCCCAATTCCTACGAAAAAGAGCTTGACGCCCACATGGGGGAGCTACTTAAACATGGTATTGTGAGTCACTGTTCCAGCCCTTACGCCAATCCGTTGGTTTGTGTTATTAAAAAGGACCGCTCTGTTCGCCTTTGTTTGGATGCTCAACAAGATTATTGTTAGGGATAGAGAGGCTCCAACGCTCATCAGTGATATGCTCCATGATTTCGAGGGGGCTAAATACCTGAGTACTAGTAATATGACCAAGGGTACTATCAGCTCGCGTTGGAAGAGGAATCCCGTTCGTACACAGCGTTATTGTACAAAAACAGGCAGTTTTGTTTCAACGTGGTCCCTTTCAGCATTAGTAACGCCGTCGCCAAGTTTACCTGGTGTATAGATCTGGTTCTTGGTGAGGAATGTTGTGGTTTTTCTCAGGCCTTTGTCGACGACATTTTGGTGAACTCTTCAACGTTTGACGAACACATCGAGCACCTCAGGACCGTGTTCAAGAATATAATTAGTGCCAACATGACCATCAAGTTGAGCATGTCTCTATTTTTTAGGCAGGAGGTACCACATCTTGACGCCAAACGGACCCAAATAAAGGCTTTCTTAGGAGTGGTCGGCTATTATCGGGGCTACACGAATCGAGGAGGCGCTGCCTTTGTTCCGGCTACTTAAGAAGGACGCTAAGTGGGAGTTTGGTGCTGTAGAAGAAGCGGCTTTTCGGGGAGTCAAGGCCTTATTTTTCGAGACACAGATGCTTCACCCCCCGAAGCATAATCAAGATTATTATGTCACTACCGATGCTAGTGGGTACGCCTTGGGAGTCATCATTCAACAAAAGGACGTGAACGGGGACTTGAAGGTGGTTGCGATGGACAGCCGCAAGTTAAACGCGGTGGAACGAAACTATTCGGTCACCGAAAGGGAATGCCTTGGCATTGTATGGAGCCTCACCAAGTTCCGTAGTTTATTGTTGGGGAATAAAATTGTGGTGTTGTCCGACCATCCGGCCCTTTCGTTTATGAGGACATGCCGTCTTAAGAGCGGTCGCCTCACCCGATGGATCTTAGCCCTGCAGGAATTTGAACTGGAGAGCGCCTACATCCCGGGAAAGGAGAATTACCAGAGCGACGCGTTGAGTCGCCTAACCCATGAAGTAGGAGAGGAATCCGAGGGGGTTAGCTTGGCGCCTAGGGACGAACTCTTGGTTTTGTCGGCAGTTCTAGAGGGTGAACCGGGGGCGGAGGAAGCTTTGTTCGATTTGGAGGGGTTACAATCCTCTGATACCAAGTGTACTCGGATTAGGAAGGTGTTGGATGATGCCGCACGTCCGGGGTTTGAAGCCGACGCCATTCAGAAGAGATTAATAGAGAGTTACGCGATTAAGGATAATATTTTGTACCGGCGTAGTATTTCTGAGAACCCTCTAGAGTTCCAAAATAAGGTGTTTATACCGGATGTTCTAAGGAAACCTCTCATAAAACACGCACATCTGATTAAAGGGCATTGTGGTTGTAGAAAATGTGACCTCTACATCAAGAGGTTCGTGTACTGGCCTGGTCTAGCGGCGACAGTCCGTGCCGAACTTAGTAAGTGTGGACTGTGCCAACGGGCCAAGTTTAGTACGCGGAACCACACAGGCACATGGGTACCAATAATAACTGATGCGCCAGGCGTCTTAGTGGCTGTGGATTTGATTGGTCCTTTACCGCGCTCCAAGGGCAACGTTACCTATATCTTTGTGATGCTAGATACGTTCAGCAAACTGTGTAGACTCTACCTGGCGAGACGGGCTACCGCCGAGGCTTGTGTTGCTAAGGTGAAGCGATACGTGGAACAAGTGGGAAGACCGAGAACAATATTGAGTGACCACGGGCCTCAGTTCACGAGCGGCCGTTGGCAGAGAGCTTTGACCAGCATGGGGATCAGGCCCACGATGTGTTCCATTAGGAACCCGGCTTCAAACCCTAGCGAGCGTGTAATGAAAGAACTGGGGAGATTTCTCCGGACGTACTGCTATTTTCAGCACACGAAGTGGGCTGAGTACCTGGCATTGTTTGAGGAAACATCCAACTCCACCATACATGCGACTTTGGGTCTGTCTCCCTATGAAGTTCATTTTGGTGAGGTCTCACAAGACTCTTTCATCCGGTTATTGAAGAAACCTGAAGGAGAGACTCCACCGACCGGGGAAGAGGTCAAGGAACGTTTGATAAAGATAGTGCGGGGACGGTTAGAGGGTGCCGTGGTAAGGTGGGGGACAGGGCAGAAACCATCTGCTAAGCCTAACGAGGTTAGAGACCAGGTATTGCTGAAGGAAGCACCAGTGTCCGATTTTTGGTCACGGGAGACCAAAAAGTTGTTCTTGCCTTATTCCGGCCCTTTTGAGATAATTGGAATTAGAATGAGCAATGCCTATGTATTGTTCGACCCAGGAACCCAGCAGGCGCGGGGTGTATTCAACTCAGAGTTGCTCAAGCCGTGGAAACCGGACGTGTGAGCGACATTTTAAGTAACTGTTTTCTTTCTTTATAATATTTTATTGGTTTGTTTTGTATATATAGTTTGGTGTGGTATGCTAAACCCGCGTTTATCCCACAGAATTTGTGTCAACCAAAAACCGAGCCAGATAGAGTAGGTTGCGCTTAGCGGCGTTGAGGTGGCACGTTCTCTATAATAGGTTGGTTTTGTATTGTGTAACGTATATGTAGTTTGGTTTTAGAGGAAGCATATGCGAGGATAGTAGGTGGACGCTACAACAAACATGCATCTACAGCCTCATTAAAACAGTTTCAGTGCGTCGAGGTCGAACCAAAACTGTTTGGGGCATCTGAAAGGACTAGTGATGCCTGCACTCGGGTGTGGTCTAACACGTGGCCGCCAGGATTGAGTCAGGGCCCGTGCTGTTGGTATCACATTCAGTCGAGAGATGGCATGAGAAGGTTGTCTCGCTCCATAAGATTTTGAGGCTTACCACAAGCTTAAAATGAACCTGGAATGATTACCGTATGTAATGAAGTGTTTAGTTTATATCATGTGCTAATAAAATTCATGTCCTTGGGGACAAGTGAACCTTGGCCCGAAACCAATTGTTTGAGTGCCTCATTACTAGTTGGTCCAGGAATTGTGTGATCTTTTGCTTTAAACACGTAGTAAAGTTGTTTATAAAATGTAAATTCAGCCTATGGTACTCTTGTGCTGTCACCTAGGACTGGCTATTGAGTATAAATAAGACTATTTTATTGGAGTGTGAAAAACATTGATAGTGAGAAGAAATAACTTTAGAATTATTTAAGGCAAAATAATTTATATTTTTTTTCTAGGAAAATACATAATTTATCATCTTAAGAAAAGTGTTTGTGACATGTTGTAATTGTAAACTCTTTTGTTGTGGTGTGAAATAATAGTTTTTTTTTTCTTATCAATTATACCGGTCAGTGGCGAGTTCAGGTACCCAGAGGCCCGAGGCTAAGTCTGGGGTGTTTTACACTGGTGCCAGCCGGGCAGGCATAAATAGTGTGTAGAAACAGGGATGTGGACTTGTTTGAGGGAGAAAGAACCCTTACAATAGAGTACATTACTACAGATGAGTGAAGCTCAGAAAAGCTCTCCAACAGCTCCTGATTGGGGCTTGAAACGAGTACTAAGTTTATACGTGGGCCACGCCAGAAGGGCTGAGGCATATCCACAAGTTGCACACCCCAACTAGTGTATTAACAAATATTAATACCAAATATACTACTCCTAATTACCTAATTAGGACAGGCTTGGGAGTGAGACTCACTCCAGTTAAACTACAGGCCATATGGGCCGTGTAGGGAACTTACTCCGTGGAGCGACAATGATCCAACTTGTCGAGACATCTTGTATTCCTCTAACTTTGTGATGTAATATCTCATAGACGTGTACGAGGCCTACTACCACCCTAAAAAACATGATAACACTCTCTGTTGAACATCGGTCGATACATAGCTACGAGACCGACCGAACCATCCTGGCCAGGGCTGTGAACTGGTGAGCAAGGAGGGGTAGTCTTCCAGCATGTTCTCCAAAGGCGTAGAAGGAATACGGGCCACGGAGAATGTTGTAGAGCTGGGTGACGTCACATGCGCCCAGACGGGCTTGAACCCAACCCTCTCTCAGCTGTTGAGTGTCAAGTATGACGGAGTTGAAAGAAGGCCAGTGTTATACTCCAAACACCGGTCCAATGGAGTGGTGTATAACACACTCATGTTCAAACAGGTGCAATGGAGTGGTGTATAACACAATCATGTTCAAACAGGTCCAATGGAGTGGTGTATAACACAATCATGTTCAAACAGGTCAAATGGAATGGTGTATAACACAATCATGTTCAAACAGGTCAAATGGAATTGTGTATAACACAATCATGTTCAAACATGTGTTTTTGTATGTGTCAATGTTTCGTCTCAACTATTTTTAACACAGGTAAGTGTGATGGCCAGACAACTATCTCAACTATATATTTATATTTCATATTTAAATACAAACCATTCCATAGAGCGACATTTTGAAGAGATGCATACAAGTAATGTTGATAGTAAGCACAACATGACTATTGGGGGTCTGTGAATCGAGTCTATTTTGAGCGGGCTTTTCATCAGTATCAAGTTGAGCTTGGATCGAACAAAAATATAATTTAAAATAAAATAAAATATGTTTTAAACTTATATTTTAATATTGATTAAATTGAAAAATGACACCTGGACGCGGGAATCAAACCCGGGACCTTTGGCTTAATTAGTTTGGCTGGGTTTTGATTCCAAAGTCCAGGTATCATTTTTCAATTTAATTGATATGATATCGAGATGCAGATAAAGCCATAATTAACAAATATAATATCTTGAATATTTAATCCGTCATTTTTTAAATAGTTTAAAAAAATCAACCCATTATTATAGAATTAATTTTTAAACATACTCTAATATTACCAGAAACATTAATTGATTCAATATTCCTAATCATTTGATAAAATAGGTTTGGCTTTACAGATTTAGAATTGTTAATACGTAAACATCCCCCCCCCCTTTGCCCGTGTGGAGCACAGCTGTTCGCTTGGTTCTGCCAGAGAGAGAGAAATTAGAGCAGTCATGATTATTAAGATCTACGTACATAGACCACTTATCCAATAAGCTGAACTTGATGCTGTCTTGCACTAAGTCCGTAATAATTGCATTTTCCACACCTATATATTAAATAAACAATATGACGTGATAAGGTTGGTGTACCTGTGAAGGAATGCTCCTTAGTTCGGGAGACAGGTGTTCCAACACCACCAGTTGCATTGGATGCACGATGACGTGTTTACCGTGGTCTATACACTGCACTTCTACCTTCGACTGTAAATAACACTCAATGTTATACACAACTTGCACTAAAACGTTACACGTGACGATCTATCGCTAGTAACTAGTAATAGTTTGGATTCAAATACAGGACCAAGAGCTTGTTTTATATTACACACAATATACCCACTTAAAATACATTTGTGAGATCAACCATATTGAAAAGTGCAAGTGATGTCAAACTAATTAAAAATTTCGCAGATTTACAATATTGAAAAATATTGATTATTAACTCTTTAAGTAAAACCTATTTTTCCTTTTTGAGGTAAATTTTGTGATATATGGAGGAGGAATAGGTACAAACACAATATGGCTATTACAATGAGCACACTTTAAACTGCCACCACTTGATAAGAGATAATGGCCTCTTCTTGAAGATAATATCCTATGTTTCATCATATCATAACTCATCAGGAAGAAGCGAAACTAGCAACGCAACTTCTGAAAAGAGAAAACAAACAAAGGGAGGAAGATGAAGTTGGTGATCAATGATAGGACCTTTAGACAAGAACGATTCCTTAAAGATCCATATTAAGTTCTATTTAAACTTATTGCACAACATTAGTGTGAAAGCTGGAACTCATGTTGCCACAACACAACAGTGTGAAAGTTGGAGCTCATGTTGCCACAACACAACAGTGTGAAAGTTGGAGCTCATGTTGCCACAACACAACAGTGTGAAAGTTGGAACTCATGTTGCCACAACACAACAGTGTGAAAGTTGGAACTCATGTTGCCACAACACAACATTATGAAAGTTGGAACTCATGTTGCCACAACACAACAGTGGGAAAGTTGGAACTCATGTTGCCACAACACAGCAGTGTGAAAGTTGGAACTCATGTTGCCACAACACAAAATTATGAAAGTTGGAACTCATGTTGCCACAACACAACAGTGGGAAAGTTGAGTTGCCACAACACAACAGTGTGAAAGTTGGAGCTCATGTTGCCACAACACAGCAGTGTGAAAGTTGGAACTCATGTTGCAACAACATATCATTATGAATGTTGGAACTCATGTTGCCACAACACAACAGTGTGAAAGTTGGAACTCATGTTGCCACAACGCTGGGGGAAATAATACACTTGTAGGTGTTTACATTCTTAGTCCACTTGATTAGCGCTGTAAAGAGAAATTATACAGTAATTCATTAAAATAAAGAATAAATAAAATAACGAATGTAGATTTAATGAAGAAAAGCCCAACTAGGTAATAATCCAATGCACAAAAGTGACATCTTCTTTCTTTCTTGTTCCTTGTATCCCTATATTCCTTATTAACAATCTCCTTGGTTATAAAAACAGTGATTCATAAGAAACTATTATTGGAAGCTTTTGATGAACCTATCCTATAATTAATAAATGAAATAAGACACATTTCTAGGATGCCCATGAATATCAACAATTAGTGTTGCTGTAACGTGTTACATGTAACAAGTACACTCAAATGGAGTAACACTTACCCTCTGCCCTATTGGACTCGAAATATGGTGACCATGAGTATTGACCTCTCTCCAACACACAGTTCCATAGACTAAACGTAGCCTTCTTTCGACAGCCGGCTCGAGAAGAAAGCCACGTTCAAGAAAAAAATAACTGAAGGTGACTCGGCGCACTTAGTTGCCATTTCCTCCGCCTGGGCTATTCTCGAAGATTCTTCTAGTTTTATGGTCGACCGGCAGAGTACCCGTTCCTTCCCTCCTTCACCCCTTTCCCATCCTTTCACCCTCCTTTCCTCCCCACTCTCCTCTCTTGTGGACATGACTGCCCGTTTGCTTGATATATATTGGGATGTTTTGCTAGAATTGTCACTGAATGCACCGTTGACTTGGAAAAGGTGAAAGCAGTATATTAAATTAAGGGTTTATTAAAGTCGTCAAAATTCTCTTTTGAATAATGGGGGGGCTGTTTTGGACTTGCGAATTTAAATATGTTATTATGGGAAGAGTTTGTATACTATATTTGGGGATATGCTGTAATCAGAAATTAATATTAACTTAACCCAATGGGGAACCTTGCTAATTGTTCTCATCAGAACTTGATCTCTATTTTTGCTCCAGGTGTCTGACCTTTTGGTTTAATACTAACCATCGTTCTGGTAAATTTCATTTGTTTTGGG
>CABFVZ010004968.1:24904-39073 GCA_902151445.1 Timema monikensis
GGGGGGGGGGGGGGGGGGGGGTTAAATCCCACATCTACCCGAAATGTTCCCGAGGTTTCAATGTTGATAGAAAAATAATTTTTAAAGAAATCATTTTATGAAACTATTTATCTTAATTTGATTCTGTGATCTGATCCTCAGAGAGTAGTTTATCAACTAAGAGCATTCAATTTTCAAACATTAAAGTGGGTTAAATTTTTAACCAGCCGTTAACATTGATAATATATTTTAACGTGAAACGACACCAGAATTTAGGGTCAATGTTTAATAATTAGGCTTAATTTACACTATTTATATCGTATGTAGCCTTATTATTAAGGTTTAGTGTCTGTGGTTACTAAAGCTATATTTATATATTCATGCATGAAGTCATATGTTTCTCGATGGATAGTATGAATAGCAGACAAACCGCAAGCCCACATGAGCTTTGCAAAGCGTTATTATAAAGTGTGAGTGGGTAAATATCAGGATCAAGCGCTTTATTTCGACCGATATCTGTCGAGAGACTCGGAATAAAGCCAAAATGTGATGCCAACAAAAGTCTTGTCATGATTTATTTCTCGTACTAGTGATAAACCACTTGTAATACCAACTATACAGAATGGCGTAGTTCCTTAAAACTTTCAAACGAACATTGTATCTGTATTTGGGGGAAATTTCCTCGATTAAATATTACAGGTAGACATTTTGATATGCAAGTTAAATATTTTCCGTCCAGATGTTTTACGTCCTTGATATATTATAAGTTGCAGTAGGCAGTAAGACGCGTGGTGCATTCACAAATGTAATAAGTCATATGTATTTGATTGTGTGCACTAAACGCTAACTATGATTAAAAAACCACTCACAATACCTCTAGAGGCGTCCAATTAAAAAAAAACTTGCTACTAAAAACCACCCAAACAAGTTTATGGAGGCATATAATTTTCGAAAGTTTGTAAGGAGAAGACCATTTTAAAGAACTTGCAGAAAACTCGAAATAAAAGCAATCTTGTGTGTGAGAAAGAGCCTTCTCATAACTTCTAGAGGAGAGCAATTGTTACCAAGGGAGGGCCGTCCTACGTAGCTTCTGTCAACAAAGGGTTTATTCTATCACTAGGCTTTCTCGTAACTCTTTGAACCAAACAGAAACAAGTCAGTCACGTGATAGTAAAACTAGGCTCCTGTTGGTCAGCCTCGAGCTGAACTCACTTGTAGAATACGACAGAGCGCTAGTTGAGTGAATGTTGCTCTGCTCGGGCCCAGGGCGCACTCATCACCACTCAGCTGGTGGAGCATGCGTTTAGCTGCCAGCTGTATTGCAGCTGTCGCTGTCATGCATCCAGAGTCTACTGTGTTACATGAGATATCGCCCACCTGCAGAAACAAACATGGCTGCTCACAATGCAAGTATCTCCAAATATTAACAAGGAAACTGTGAATGTTGTACCTGAATGTAGCTGTGAATGTTGTACCTGAATGTAGCTGTGAATGTTGTACCTGGATGTAGCTGTGAATGTTGTACCTGAATGTAGCTGTGAATGTTGCACCGGAATGTAGCTGTGAATGTTGTACCTGAATGTAGCTGTGAATGTTGTACCTGAATGTAGCTGTAATAGCGCACATCCCCGCCATGTTTCAATGGAAACACCTTACACTGAAGCTCAGGCAATCTCTTGCTTTCGACAAACTTGCGAAGGCTCAACAAATAGTTCTCTTCTCCAACACCCAAAACCAGCTTCTCCGTCAGATCCTGAACAAGACAGGACAGAAGTACGATAGGCCTGCGTTGTCGAGGCTATTCCACGTACAGTCGCTGTTGCAAACATCTGCTATTCACATTAATATCACTCTTAAGATGTTTGCTGGTTGTTTATATCAGTACAATTAAGGGACAAAGCTAACGAGACCACTCATCATTAGTGTACCATTAAACCGAGTGCCCCAGTGTTGTTGCCGACCATTGGATGAGTTCGGTCGATCCAATCAAAAGTACGTCTTTATATGAATGTGGCTCACGAGTAACAATATTACAGACACACAGTATTGGTTAAATATGACCTATATTCACAGGTTAGTGGCACAACTTGGTTCCCTGACTTGATCGGGTAACAGTTGGGAGTAACAGTGTTAATATTCTTACTGGAGAGATGAGTTTGATATTGGGCGCGACGCGGTGTGATGGTGCTCGTTTCAACCTCCACATCGCTGCACTCTAGAATCACATCCAAACAACAACATCAGCCTCCAGACGAGCACATAGCTTGGAGGAACACTCTCAATAAAACACATCAAGTTGATTCATACAACAAATGCATCTGCATTTTGTTGGAAAGTTGATGTGAAAACCACACAGTGGCAAACACCCCTTCCTACCCGAAATGGTGGAAACGCAGACTATGGGATCAAGTAAACCCTGTTTGAGTTGTTCCAGGTGAACTCCCGTCCTTGCCTCATCAGCTCAAGTGAATGTCGTGAGTGTAGAGGTGTGTTACGTACCTCAAGACTAGTCCTAGATAACTGACTCAACACTAGTCCTAGATAACTGACTCAACACTAGTCCTAGATAACTGACTCAACACTAGTCCTAGATAACTGACTCAACACTAGTCCTAGATAACTGACTCAACACTAGTCCTAGATAACTGACTCAACACTAGTCATAGATAACTGACTCAACACTAGTCCTAGATAACTGACTCAACACTAGTCCTAGATAACTGACTCAAGACTTGTCATAGATAACTGACTCAACACTAGTCATAGATAACTGACTCAACACTAGTCCTAGATAACTGACTCAACACTAGTCCTAGAAAACTGACTCAACACTAGTCCTATATAACTGACTCAAGACTTTAGTCCTAGATAACTGACTCAAGACTTTAGTCCTAGATAACTGACTCAAGACTTTAGTCCTAGATAACTGACTCAACACTAGTCCTAGATAACTGACTCAACACTACCCCTAGATAACTGACTCAACACTAGTCCTAGAAAACTGACTCAAGACTAGTCCTAGATAACTGACTCAAGACTTTAGTCCTAGATAACTGACTCAACACTAGTCATAGAAAACTGAATCAACACTAGTCCTAGATAACTGACTCAAGACTTTAGTCCTAGATAACTGACTCAAGACTAGTCCTAGAAAACTGACTCAAGACTTTAGTCCTAGATAACTGACTCAACACTAGTCCTAGATAACTGAGTCAACACTAGTCATAGAAAACTGACTCAACACTAGTCCTAGAAAACTGTCTCAACACTAGTCCTAGATAACTGACTTAACACTAGTCATAGATAACTGACTCAAGACTAGTCCTAGATAACTGACTCAACACTAGTCCTAGATAACTAACTCAAGACTAGTCCTAAGATAACTGACTCAAGGCTAGTCCTAGATAACTGACTCAACACTAGTCCTAGATAACTGACTCAACACTAGTCATAGATAACTGACTCAAGACTTGTCCTAGATAACTGACTCAAGACTAGTCCTAGATAACTGACTCAACACTAGTCCTAGATAACTGACTCAAGACTTTAGTCCTAGATAACTGACTCAAGACTAGTCCTAGATAACTTACTCAAGACTTTAGTCCTAGATAACTGACTCAAGACTAGTCCTAGATAACTGACTCAACACTAGTCCTAGATAACTGATTCAAGACTAGGCCTAGAAAACTGACTCAACACTAGTCCTAGAAAACTGAATCAACACTATTCCTAGATAACTGACTCAAGACTTTAGTCCTAGATAACTGACTCAACACTAGTCATAGAAAACTGAATCAACCCTAGTCCTAGATAACTGACTCAACACTAGTCCTAGAAAACTGACTCAAGACTTTAGTCCTAGATAACTGACTCAACACTAGTCCTAGAATATCTGACTCAACACTAGTCCTAGAAAACTGACTCAAGACTAGTCCTAGATAACTGACTCAAGACTTTAGTCCTAGATAACTGACTCAAGACTTTAGTCCTAGATAACTGACTCAAGACTAGTCATAGAAAACCGACTCAACACTAGTCCTAGATAACTGACTCAACACTAGTCCTAGATAACTGACTCAACACTAGTCCTAGATAACTGACTCAACACTAGTCATAGATAACTGACTCAACACTAGTCCTAGATAACTGACTCAACACTAGTCATAGATAACTGACTCAAGACTAGTCCTAGATAACTGACTCAACACTAGTCCTAGATAACTAACTCAAGACTAGTCCTAGATAACTGACTCAAGACTAGTCCTAGATAACTGACTCAAGACTAGTCCTAGATAACTGACTCAACACTAGTCATAGAAAACTGACTCAAGACTAGTCCTAGAAAACTGACTCAACACTAGTCCTAGATAACTGACTCAAGACTAGTCCTAGATAACTGACTCAAGACTAGTCCTAGATAACTGATTCAAGACTAGTTCTAGATAACTCACATCTCAATGTTGATGTAGGTGCATTTCTTTGAAAACAAGTTATTAACCTCGGTGTAAACATGCTGGTAAAAAAACAGTTCGAGAACTTTTGACATTATAAACCAAATAGGACTTTAATTTTTTTAATCTAATAAGTGTAAAAAACTCAATTGCTAGTTTAAAATTGCAAACAATGAAATGATATAGTAATTTATGCCATTATTATTGACTAATTATTGTGCGATGGTTAACATAAATTATTATACCATATGTAAACAACTTTTAAATACAATCAGTAGAAAAAATGTATAAATAAACCAAATCTCAACTTCTAAACTACTAATCTCACCTTTTATAAGAGAATCAATAAAAAAATATAAATTAATAACAATAGTAATCCTTGTGTAGATTAGGACCAAACTAATGCATTGTTTATTGAAACTTGATTACAATAAATATTGAAACATAGGTTACTTTTGTTTCCTTTAAATAATAAAAATATGATTATTCCTCTATGACAATAAAACTATAATTGATAATAGATCCAAGCAAGGAGAATGGAGTGAAATACCAGCTAGAAACACAAACAAATATTGTGATCTCTACTCTTGCTGTGTAGGACGCACATCGCATACTCTCCAGGGGCAAAAAAGTAGCACAATCAGCTCAAAGAAACTATACACATATAACAGAATATGTCAAGTTACTTAAACAAGTCCATGTGTCATAAGACGACTATAGCAATGCAAGCGAATGTTTTATCACAGCTTTAATAGCATGTGGGGTTGGTTTGAGTTCAGACAGTTGTTTTAACTGAGAAACAGTCAGAGCTGCGTGAACAGACTGTACCACACAGAAGTGGGTGAACAGACTGTAGTTATATGTAACAGTTTACCCTGTGTACGTCATCAATACTACCTTTCTTGATTACACTATGGTGTGGCTTATTAGATAGGCCCATAGTGTAATCAGTCAAGGTGAGACTCTACCTTGCATATCTTTCAAGATAAACGTGGTGAACAAAATTGGAAAAAATTAAAATCAAAAGACAATTATTATAAAGTTGATGACTTGTATTTGAAAATTCCTTTTTTCAATGTAAGTGATAAACTTTTAGTCAAGGTAAGTGTTGAGCTAGCAGTATTGCGAATGACGTTACAGAACAGCTGTTTTATTTCGGGTTTTATGTGCTTTTTAAAGGTTTTTTACCTGGTGTCGGTCAAGGGTGTTATTAATGGTGTGCTCCCCGCTAAGGGCCATTGACCTAATTCGTAGGAGTTGTTTCTGGCCCAAGCTTGTTCAATCCAGTCCATTTTGTTTCATCATAGAGCAATCTTTTCTTTTTAATTTGTGCTCCATTTGATTGTTTGTGTGCCCATTGGTTTTTTATGTATTCCCCATTGTATCCAATGTCTGGAGAAGGATTTAGGTTGGCGTGGGAGGTTTTTGAGGGCTGATCAGGCAGTTATTTATTGGCTGTCGTGCACTCCTTCCTTGACGGTGGTCACTCGTAGAGGCTGATCATTCGGTTGGTCACCTCTACCTCCGCCAGAATCCCCTTGATGGACTGAAAGAACTAGATCAAGGCTGGGGTTCATTGAACTAGTTTTTACCGGATCAATGCCACAATCCTATCCAGTTCAATCCTGAGGCGGGGTCATCCACTGCCATCCTATCTTGACGGTTGTCTAACATAAAGTATGAGCCCAGTGCCCCTATTACAAGCCCCGGAATTTATTTCGGGACTCAACACATCGAGGGCAAGAGTGAGATCGAAACCCTGACGACTCACACGTGGGGCTCGATAAGTCGAGACAGGAATAGGTGATATCGCAAGTCTGTCGCCAGCTAGGGGGCTCGACAAGTCGAGACTCATACCTGGCGGCCAGACTTGTTGGGATATGAGAATAGGGCACGGGACATACAGAGTTTGCGTGAATAAAACACAATATTACATACATATATTTATTATACATTTTTACACGATTGACGCGCGTGTGTGTATCTATATATATATGTGTGTGTGTGTTAATACGTTTTCTACAGTGTATCTTAGATGTTCTACTAAAATAGTTTTTAGTTCAAAATCCAGCATGTGTTAGTCCAGACCGACGACTTGATGTGTATAGTAGGTAGCACTGATCAGATTCCAGGTTTCTGATGTGTGTTTCCACCGTAATAGGTTTGAAGTCGATTACCTCCTTGGTCTCTGTTAATGTGTCGCACACATCCACGACGAGTGTGTCGATTAAATCGTTGCAATATAGGGCTACGGGTGTCAACCCCATATTCCGTCTGTCGACGGCAACGTCGATGATGTCCCACACCTCGCAATGATGGACCTAGCTAGGTGCGAGGTTGGACGACCCATTTGAGTCCGGCGTCATGTTTCTCACTGCCGATGACCATACGGTCACCATATATACGCCTCAGAGAGATTTCATGATTAGTCAGACTAATCTTCTGAGAGGACCGACTTGTGGCTGCCCAGTTCTTGCCACTTCTCACGGTTAAACACCGCGCAGTTCCCTCCGCATTTTTCTAGCTGGACAAAAGATGTAAAGATGTTCATGACACTCATGCCGACAATGATCCGTTTAGCATCGACTTCATCTAGCGATACAAAGTGTTGAAAATACTTGTTATTGTGAGCGGCTTTACCAGCTTTGCTTTGAAGTTTAAAGGGCCTTCCATGATATTTGATTGGTTCGACGACTGTCGTGATTATGGCTAGCATGTCGTTGGAACGCTCTTTTATAATAACCGAGGGGAAGGCTGATTGGACGCCAGGATGCTGACGTATTGAAAAATGTGTTGTAAGATCTCAACACTTTAGTGTTTGTATGTATGATTAGTGGGTGATAATAGGGCCAGTAAAGTCTTCATTGGAATGTTCTGGGAGCGATATAGAAGGTACATGAAGCAGTAATGGCCGAAAACTTCTGAGGCTATGCCTTGATGTAGTATCGTGTTATGAAACCAGCGGGAAACGTTTTTAATTATAAATGACAGATGTGGCTTTATACGGGGGTGAATAAACCATAACTGTCAAGGTATTCTCCCACGCTGTTTTTGTCTATAAAGATGGCGACCCAATGCGTCCCAGGCTTGGTGTGAGGATCCGTGTTGATGACGAGTGTGTCAGGACGCGCTATTATTGCGGGTAGTTGATCAGCAGGGAAAACACCCGACCGTACAGAACGAAACCACGGACTTGTTTTCAGCGCACGTCTTATTGTGTGCGTGTCCATCTTCAATCATCCAATCTCGAAGTCCCCAGACGATAGAGGCCCAACAGAAATTCCTTACAGAACTATGTGCCATGCACATGGCACGGCCCAATTTAAGTGTTCATAAAGACGAACATACTCTAGTATCGATCTACCAAATCCATAGATTTGTTTTTTGTTAGAAACTTTTTTCTTCTCTCTTGACGTAGACGGTTTCTGCACTCAGTTTGGCACGAGAGATGAGCTATTAGAGAAGTATATAATCCACATCACCGTTATCCCAGGGGATGCCTTGCTGTTCCTTGATGGCTTGAGGTGGTTTTAACACCCAATGTTGAAGTACTGTACCATCTACAGATAAAACACTCAGTTCCTTGACGATAAGCTCTTTGTTGTCATCGATGTAGCTCTGGAAATTTATAATGACGCCCATGATTTAAATGACTGGGTAAGGGGTGGGATGTCGCTTATATTAAATCCCAAATTAGGTCACAACGTGTCTGTCCTTGTCAATGATGGTGATGTTGGCAAACTCACCGTACACGATACAGTTGACGGTTTCGGCGAGAGCTTGTGTGAATCTCACTTCGATGCTCAGAGAGCCATGTCGAATAAAATTCCAAAAATTCCAATGCTATGTCATGAGGGTGGAAAAATTAGGTGTAAGGTCAAAAGCCATGAGATAATACCCCGTATTTAGTGTAGGTCTTACGTGTGATGGCACTACCCTCGTTAATGAAATGGATACCCGTTCCAGAAAACAGCGTGTGGTAGGATAGGTTAGATCAGGCTACAAGGGTTTCGACAGTACTTGTCCATTGACCACATACAGCGAGAAATGATTCATGTCGTACGTCTGGAAATTGAAGGTGTTCTTGGTTACGTTTCCGTTGAAAGCAGCGTTAGATACGACCCACGATGCATCGTTTGGGTAGCAGTCCCGTGAACACATTGTCCAGAGATTCTCCAGAAGGAATGGTGAGCGTTTTTACTTCCACTCGGGTGATGAGATACTTTGCGGGACTGACGTTTAATGCTTTGGCATGGGACAGCAGGGCAGAGGGTGCTACTTTCACCCATCGCACTAAAAGAACAACCTCGACGATGTGAACTTACCGGCTGATTGCAGCTGCAGCCATAAGACTGAATGAATGTCTCTGAAACGGACCAACTTGACCCTGAGCTCGGTACCGTTCAAAATATATTTATATTGGTTAAACACGTCACTATGTAGCTATTATAACAAGTTACAAGTTGGATGTAACAACTTACAAGCTATGGCTAAATCGAATGGGGGGCACTCACCGAACCTCCAAGACGAGCTGCAGCCCACGGCACCGGCACCGACCAAACTTACTCCAACCGATCGCCCGAAAGACTAGCGGAGTGGTTAACGGACCACTACTAAGGCTCAAACCCGAGACTGGCCAGAAACAAGAGAAGATAGTTCCTTCTTCCGCCACGCATAGCGTCTAGATTGTTCGGCAAGTTACTCGATCCATATCGTCGTCCCGTTCTCTCGCTTCTCCTTCCTTCCATCTCCTTCCTTCCCTCACACTCTCTGTGAATTTAATTTTGTATATATATTGGTGCGCTGATGGTCTATGGTCACTTATTACACCACCAGCCGACCTAAGGTGAGAACGGCGACGTAGGGTTTGGGTTTATTGTTTTGTATCTAAATTCTCTTTCGGCGTAATGGGGGAAACCAGTCAAAATTATTGTTCTGCTCTTAACTCTTATTTTGAATATTAAACTTTGCTACGCCATGCGCTTCTCGCAGTAGTTGAAAATGCCGTCGCCTTTCTGCCATCTTTTTGGGCTCCAGCCCAAGTTAATTGCGCCTATTGGCTTTGTTGATATATTTACATACTATTGAGTGCGCAGAGTCAAACTTTGCGTCTTGGGCTTACCACCCATCTTGTAACTATTCATGGATTATGCTTATAATTAGGTGTCGTCTGGATAATTACAATAAGTTAGGATGCAGGGCACTTATAGGATAGATTGGGACTGGGTCCACTGTTGATTGTTATTATTGCTACATTAGAGTAACATTATATTTGTTGAGGGTTGTTAACGCGTAACGCCTAGCTTCTGCAGTGATCACTAATGTGTTACGCGAGAGTTTTAAATATGTACAGCTTTAGAGCTCACCTTAATAGATTAGATAATCTTCGAGCCTAGAACCATTGGCTTTGTTATTAGTCTATTAAATAGACTCCCCGTTTGAGACCAGACTAGGAAGGGAAAAGAGGTGGGGTCAACCAATCATGTCTCAGAGCTACAGCACTCAGAGGGATGGATGCCAGAAAGGGTTATAGGCGCATGCGTGAAGAGTAAACGATGAGAGAGGCGAAACAAGACATAGTTTGTTTCAACTTTTTTTTTTGTGAGTTACCACTCGAATTTAGTTAAATGTGGCTCATTAGTGACGACCCCAGAATACAACCACTGCATCAGCTAGGCCATGGTAAGTCAAATCTCCACCACTGTTCTTGACGAGTCGTTATTTACTTGAAGCGAGGTAGAAACAATTAACTATGTGAGCTAATTTCCATTAGTTCGGTGCACTTATATGAACAGCTTGCGCAACACCTTCGTGCGAGCACGTAGCTCTGTCTTTTGCTCATTTTTCAATGGTGCCCTCCCTTTTTAAGTCTTATAGGCACACTCAACAAGAGAGTCATTAAGTTCTTATCTGTCGTTTTCAGCAAGGTGAGCCGTGGCTGTGGGTTCATGCGATGCATTGCATGCAACAGAAGGGGTTGCTTGAACACCTTGGGAGTCATGGTTATGAAATAATATGTATTTGGGAAGTCTCAATGTTTGTATAGCCTTTGCGTGGTAGGTACACGCAGCACCCAATAATTGTGTGGGTTCTACATCGGAACCATTTGGATGTATCGTGCTTGAAATCTAGCAATATATACCCGTGGGGAGTATTTGTAGCATCTGTGTAGTCCTCCTGTAAAACACTTTGGTTTTCAGGGCAGAACTGGCGTGCAAAGTGTTATCACTGGGATTTTTAAACAGCACAATATAGTGTGCCTTTAAGGAATTGTCTCTTTGGCCCTTACTTTGTTGGAATGTATTTTGTGTAAGGTACACGACGCTAATATTTTGCTGATGGCATCCTTTGGTGAAAAGATCGAGGACCACTTCGTTGGCTTCACGCAGGCTTCATTTCAGGTCGTCCAGGATAATCAGCTGTGGAGAGTTATTACAGTCGCCATCCATTCCCGGCAAACCCTTATAAATTATGACACGGGGCCCTGGCTTGTTCTGTTCGAATCCCGGTTGCCATAAGGCATAATATCAGGTGATTTTTTTTTTAATTTAACACTTAAGTAGTATCGCTGTACAACTAAAGCTCGAAAAATTGTATTAATATATTTCCCAATATCTCAGAAACTATTGGTTTTATAAAAGTATATTTCAAATAAAAATATTGTATTTGTAATAGTACTACAATTTTGCAACGATAAGTTATTTAGTAAATCAAATATTCGCGAGATATGGAAACTTCCCCTTCTGTAAAGTACCCTCAAAGTAATTTCCCCTTCTGTAAAGTACCCTCAAAGTAATTTCCCCTTCTGTAAAGTACCCTCAAAGTCATTTTCCCTTCTGTAAAGTACCCTCAAAGTCTTTTCCCTTCTGTAAAGTACCCTCAAAGTCATTTTCCCTTCTGTAAAGTACCCTCAAAGTCATTTTCCCTTCTGTAAAGTACCCTCAAAGTCATTTTCCCTTTTGTAAAGTACCCTCAAAGTCATTTTTCCCTTCTGTAAAGTACCCTCAACGTCATTTTCACGCCAAAATGTAAATAGCTAATTTGTTTGTATATAATCTTAATCAACATCTAGATACGAATTTTAATCAAAATCAATTTTTCCTTTTTTTGCCCTTAAGTAAACTACACTTAGTATTAGGGTTAGACACACAAACCGACATATGGCTTTAATAAAAACCTTTTTAAGATTACGGGGGTCATGAAACGTCGACATCCATCTCGGGTTAGAATTTTTTGATGGTAGCAATACTTTACTTTTATTGTTCAAAAAGTTAGGAAATATAAGTATTTGCATCTAGCTTGAAAACTGTTGGTTTTATAAAAATATATTTAATACAAGTAGTTTTTATTATGAATAAACATAGATATTTGTATTGATAAGTAATTTCCTATCTCAAAGAGTTATGGAGATCTGATAAAAAAAATAGAATTTACACATCAATACGGAACCCTTAAAGCCATTTTGACGAATAATTGAGTGACAGTTTTGTTTGTAATATTTATCATACAGATGCCACGATACCTGTATTTCTCGATTCCGAGTCCTAAGTTCAACCTCAATTCTTAGATTCTCGATTCCGAGTCTTAAACTTTTCCTTTTTCATTATTTTTCCTAGCATTATTGCAAATAACGGAAATAACGGAAAAAAGAACACATTTCACACGTTACGAAAATGTTAAATCTTCCACCATGACTGACCCTACACACGTTGGATCGCCAGTAATTGGCGATGAAGTTTTGGCTACGGTATATCGATTATTCTATTGAATTAAAATAAATACAACTTTTTTGCTACAGTTTTATTAATTACATCAATTCTTGAACTATTTTTATAAAAATTGTATTATTCAAAGAGCTAAATAAAACATTAAAAACTGAAAAGCGACAAATAATATAATTAAATGAGAGCGGTCATTTTAATTTGATAGTAATATCGTAGTTTTCGATATACACGTTTTGGTAATTATATCAATTAACGATATAAATATCGATTTATTACGGAAAATTGCCATTCTAGTCTACGTATTATATATCAATTGTTTGTTTAGGATCGGGTCATATATTCTGACAGTTGATGAATTATTGATTTACGGGTCCCTACGTTGTGCGCCAATTGAAGTGTTATAGAAATATTACTGCTTACGTTGGGCGCTAATTATGATGTTTTGGACGTCTCTCTCCGCGTCGTTCGATGAATTCTGGATCTGGTTCGTCGCGTTGGGTGTCGATTGAAGTTATACCGTTTAATTAGCTGATAACTGCCCCGTGGTCGAGCACTAATTAAAGCGGTCTGGTATTTTGATGTGGTGAGATAATTGATATTTATAGCCCCGTGAACGAGCGCCAATTAAAGAGTTATTGGTGATTGGAATATTGTATAATTAACACACACTTATTATATTGACATGCTTTTATTTCTAAATCTCAGTTTATTTCTAGAGAAAATAGATAATGTCGTCGACGAAATATATACGCGGCCTATTGCATGATCGTAGGGATCGCGGACAGGAGCTGCAGTCCGAGTAGTTCAAGGACTGGACTCCTAGTGACTAGTGACTAGTGAGTAGTGAGTAGTGAGTAGTGAGTAGTGAGCAGTATCCTTACATTGCACCATTCTTTGTATATATCCATTACTCATGGAAGCTTCGAGAAGGTCGTGTTATAAAAAATTTAAAATACAAGACAAAAACATCTCGGTTTCACTAGGAGCTTCGAGAGCCGGAAACTGACTCAAGTTACTTTTTAAAATCTCTATTCGAACTTTTCAGAATAGGAAGTTATTATTTAAAAACCTTAAATTGTCATGTTGACTCGACTGGTACACTCTGACGTCACTTACAGTAGCGTGTACCTTCTTGGAAGAAAAAGTGCCTCAAGCGCCATGTAATATATTATAATTTAAAGAAAATAAAATACGTTTATAAAATTAGGACGATATTATTGTCTTTAGGGGCAAATCAATAACATTACACAGTCTCACTTAAATTTTACTTTTTCATAATTTCAAGTCGTATTATATTCGGGCCATTACAGTATATTTACAATTTACCGGCATTTAAGTGAAACGGCAACTAAACTAATTTGAGAGAAGATCGATTAATACCTATTTAGAATGTTGCCGTTATGTTTAGTTGCCAGTTTTATTGAGAGCTAAGAATCGAGTTGGGAGAGTTGTAATAGTAAGATCGATTCTCGATTCTTTTGATACCAGTAAGAGTCGAGTGTATTGAGGTATCAAGTTTGACAGCCCTATATTTAACACAAGTGGCGCTGACCGAAATGAAGTTAACGAAGCCAGAGAGGATTTCATTCTCAAGTTGTATGTTGGTTGTAGTTCTAATAATTTGGATTGAAGCAGTTATAAAATGTATCTCAAAGCAGTGGCGAGAATGTCTTTGAAATCAAAATTAAACATGGCATCTTAAGTCCTAGCCTCTGCTGCAGCTGAGAAACACTCTTTTCGAACTTATTACCAGGTTCAAAAATGACTTGGACAAAAAGATATTAACGCGACTGAATGGGGCGGGAGACTTGACATCTCTGGTCCTTGTCCTGTCAGAACAAGTGTCCTTAGACTGCGTGAAGTTTGTGGAGGATCCTGTACCAATGCTACTATGGTACAAGAAGAGGATGTAGGAGGTTCTTGAGAGATATTCTAATATAAATTTCCTAATTGTGTCTTATCAACAAAAAGGGGTAACGTCGAGATTAATAAAAAAAAATGAACTTGTGTTGGGC
>CABFVZ010004969.1:0-39039 GCA_902151445.1 Timema monikensis
AAATGGATACAAATCAGACTTTTTATTTGTAATGCGTGTTTAAGAAAATGTCTGAATGGCTACCATTCAGAATGGATACAATTCAGGACTTTGTGGATATAATGCAAATAATTACAGTGGATATAAATCAGGATTTTTGTTAAAGTCGTTTATTTGAAAACTCTCTGAATGGCTATTATTCAGAATGGATACAATTCAGGATTTTGTGGGTATTATGATAATGGATACAAATCAGACTTTTTATTTGTGGTGCTTGTTTAAGAAATGTCTGAATGGCTACAATTCAGTCGTCTCTATAACACGAACAGGGCCTAAGATGCAGTGATAACAAAATAGAGAAGAATCGGCTCCCAAACCCAGCGGAATAAATTGAGGAGGCTTGCAGTACTACATTTTTTAATACAACCACCTTGCTACGATAGAAATTCTCAGTCTTGTAATTTAAGGAAGCATCCCCAATACTTCCCTCTAACCATTCATATGTCATTCATGTCTCTCTTTCCTCCACAGGAGAAGCAACACGAAACACTCAGGTCTCTCTACCCTTCCCACCATAGGACCAGCACCCATGAAACTTTCAGGTCTCTTTCCTCTCTCCTCCACAGGACTAGCACCAACGATAAATTTATGTTTATCTCTCCTCCACAGAACAAGCACCCACGAGACAATCATGTCTCTATTCGCTTCCCTCCACAGGATTAGCATCCACGAGACTTTCAGGTATCCTTCCGCTCGCCTCCATAGGACCAACACTCACGGGACAATCATGTCTCTCTCCACTACCCTCCACAGGACCAGCACCCACGAGACATTCAGGTCTTTCATTTTCCTTCACATACCAGCACTTACGAAACATTCAGGTCTTTCTCTCCCCTGCCCTCCCCAGGACCAGCACCCCAAGACATTCAGGTATCCTCCCGATCACATCCAGTGGATCAGCACCCACGAGACATTCAAGTCCCTCTCCTCTCCCCTTTACTTGACCAGCACCCACTAGACAATCAGGTCTCTCTCCACTCCCCTTCACATGGCCAGCACCTACGATACATTCAAGTCTCTTTCAACCTTCCCTTAATATGACCAGCACCTATGATACATTCAGGTCCCTCTCCTCTCCCATTCACTTGACCAGCACCCATTATACATTAAAGTCTCTCATTTCTCCACAGGACCAGCACCAACGAAAAATTCATGTTTCTCTATTCTACACAGGACTAGCACCCATGAAATATTCAGGTTCCTCTCCACTCTCCTCCAGAGGACTGCACCCGTGGACATTCAAGTCTCTCTTCCCTCCCCTCCACATGACCAAACCCACGAAAAATTGATGTGTCTTTACGCTCCCTTTCATATGACTAGCACCCACAATACATTCAGGTTTCTCTCCCTACCTCTCAACATGACCAGCACCCACGATACTTTCACGTTTCTCTTCCCTCTTAATCACATGACCAGCACCCACAAGACATTTAAGTTTCTCTTTCCTTCACAGGACCAGCATCCATTAGACATTCGGGATGCCTCTAATGTTTCTCCCCCCCCCTCCCCACCACTTTCAAAAAATCATGTTTTTTATGATTCTAATAGTTTTTTCTTAGCTTGCTCCAGATTGTTATGCAAACAATTCCATTTGTTTCATTTTGATAGTTCAACAAATTATATAATTACATTGAGGGGGGGGTCCTTCAAATATCTATAGGCCCCCCTCCACAATCTTTTAAAAAGTGACAATTGTAATGTTGTGATTGTTTGTTCAAGATTCTTCCGCAAAAAGCCTTGCCACTGAGCCAAAGTAACAACAATATAATCCCTCCTTAGTCTGCCTACCTAGCTATCGACTCATTGGAATACGTTATTATTATTTTTAAAGTTGATATTCATTATATATGAAGATGTAAGGTAAATGACTACTTAATTACAAAATTCAATTCGAAACAATGTACGGTTCAACGCTGACACAGTAAGGATTACAGTTTGTTATTAACCCACAGTGAATGATTAACATTGGCTTTAAACGTATTCCACAGCATTTGTAGGTGAACATTATGTTGACGAACGTATGGCGGGCTTAGCTTTTGGTAAAATCGACCAGAACTTGGTTTGTAGCCATCCATATATTGTTTACTAACTAAAATAAGTTGAGGTGGGATGGAAGGGAACGATAGTTAAGTTGAGTATGTTTGCAGTTTTTACAAAAATAAAAACCCGTTCTGTCCAAAAAAAAATGTTTCAGTTTGGTTAGAACTCTCTATACAGTTTTCATAGGCATCGTGAAATAAATTTTAACATGTTTTCTTTCCTTATTTAACAGTTTATGTTCAACTTCCATTATGTCCAAAACAAATAATCAAGATCGATTGATTTTGATACTGAAGCAATGTTTTATTCATTTAGGCTGATTTTCTTTGCTATAAAAACAGCACATTAACTCGCACTATTCTTAACACGCCACCTCAAGGTCTGGGTGTAGGGAAAGTAGGTTAAAAGCAGTATTAGGTCCCGTGGCTTAGTGGCTAGTGCACTTGACTATGAAACTAAGGGTCCCGAGCTCGACTCCTGGCTGGTATCATTGTTATTTTTTCTCCTAAGAGGATGATGGTGATATCAACAATCATTCTTCCGAGAATGCAAGTATTCTATGTTCAATTTTTCACTTTTGTTTAAAAGAGCATTGAAGTTTTACCTTGTGTATAAAATCAATGTTACTAGAAGACAACTCGAGTTTGCATCTTCTTAATTATATAGTAGTCTCAATTTCACCGCGGGTGAATCATACATATACTATACATTCTAAATAAACGTAAAACTAAATATCTCAAATTTAACAATTTTGGAGATAGCACACTTGCATTCTCGGGTGACGAATTGTTGAAAATATATTGTGAGCATAGTGGAACTAGATGAGAAACTTTTAAATTAATAGAAAAATTTGTCATTAAATTCCTAGAAACCCTTAACAAATACTCACGAAAAGTGGTAAAACCATGTGAAGAAAATTAAACTACATGTTTGACCTGAAGCAATATTTGGCTTATTTTGCCAAAAAAAATGTTTTGATATGAAAATTGCAAAAACGCTTACATTTTCTCGTCTTTCCTACATCCCCACCTTAAATCTGGGCCTAGGTGGTGGTAACATCTAGAGCGCTACTCTCGCGATAGAGTGGTTTACTGATGAAAGGAAGGTCAGGTTTCGGCCGGGTGTACTGTAAGTGTATTTCCTAAATTGTTTCCCTATCTCCTTCAACGAAAATTTGGATACATTTCCAAGCGAGATTCAGCCTTCTTCCATCCCAATACCATTAATGTATTTGATAAAATTTAGGGGGGATAGAAAAACGTGGTGCACAAAAAAAAGGGGGCATATCTTAAGTATAAAGACTACCGTATAGGTTTGAAGTTAATAAATAACCTTAATAATGTATTTAACCAATACCTTTAACACAAGCGTTAGGAAATGTACCCACATTTTTGTGTAGGGAGAATGGAAAACTATTTTTTTTAAATAACTATGGTACATCCAACCTAGTTTTAAACCTTGATCTCCCCGTCATCGGTAGTTTAGTCTACTGCGATAGTAGCGCGTTAGACCATGCGGCTATCAAAGTGGGTCACAGGCGTTATTTATTAACGGCCTAATATAATATGTAGGGTTAAGATAGTTTGTTTTTTATTGAGTGCAGCTGAAATAGCAAGAAAAAAAGATAAGAAAGTCTGTGTGATCAATTATATACAGAAAACCATTGCCAGTGCACCAGGCCGAGACTTATAAACCTCAATCTCCCCGTCACCGGAAGTCCAGTATATTGCGTAACTGACGCCTAAAATCACTAGTGTTGTCTTAAATTTTTGATCTATAACAATCAATTGTACTTATAGCAATGCAAGTAGTACTTCCTAGGGCTAACGATATACCATGATTTGAAATGTTTATTTTAAAACCCAACAACTAATTTAAGTGCGTGTATCACATGACAATCAACTCTGTGATACAGTCGGCTAGAGATAGTAGATTTACACGAACACTATTGCACGTGGAATGTGGATAATTTCTGATTATACATTAATGGAGATAAAAACTTATTATTAACAAGACACTTTGTCACTTTGTGTCCCAAAATCACCACGGAAAAATGTCGAGTAATCATTCAAATATGAATGCATGGCAAACATTTCTGACATATCGTAGGTAAAACACCGACACCTTGAGCGCGCGCACACACCCATACACAAATGCGGGATGAGTTGGGCCTGTTTTTATGAACGCTCTTAAGTCCATCACCTTAACTCAGTCAGTAGCGTGTCTGCCTACTAAGCCAAGGGTCTCGGATTCTATCCCCAGAATGGCCAATAAACTTTTTATTGGTGAAATGGGGTTCCTTTTTCAAAGTGATGAGTTAATGGTCAACGGCTTAATGTTGTGTTTCTTCTAGGTTTAAATTAGTTTATAAGTCGTGTTCAGAAAGTTCACATGAATAAAAATTCTTTTTTAAATGTGTTATGGATAGGCAATCAAAACTTGTAACTAACTTAACGCACGAATACTCTACCATCTCAATCATTGATTTTCTATCTATGCATAAAAACATTTTATAAGTTAAATTATCTTTATTTGGGAGGAGTTTTAAAAATATAAACCATCTTATCTGAAGCTTTATGGAAGAAATTATGGGAGGTTTTTTAACACTTTGTTTTACTACCCGTTCTGATTATACGCTGGTAATTTATTGATATGAATTAAATCATAGGGGCATTACAGCTGTAGCCAACGCCACACAGCACAGTAGGCCACTCACTATCTGATTGAGAATGTGCTTCCCCAACCCCACCCCTTACTACCACCCCCTNAATTTAGCAGGAAATTAAGCTCGAGCTGCACGGCGCACTGATACAAGAACCACTCACTAGTCATCATATTGCTTATGCAAATGAGCACACCCCTTTCCCCCGTTTACAATCCCTTCACCTCCCTTTCCCTGCCCTTTACTCTGTAGTGAACAACATTATGAGGAATGATTAACTTGCACGTTGTGAGATCGGGGGGAGGGAGGGGAGTTTAATACAGTTTACACAATCAAAACTGCAGCAAGTTATTTAGAGCTTCAAATAAGATAGAGGTGAAGAAGGTATGATTTAGAGGAGATGTACCCACATTAGTCTAGTCTAGTTTTCTGGTGACAGAGAAAACGGTGCTTGAATCCCAGCCTGGTGTTCTGAGTATGTTTTATCTTTAACCATTCCTACTCTCCATACACGAAACTGCGTGTACACCTTCTTTATAATCTACCTCTTAATTTGTATTACTTAAGTGTAATCAAATGTGGACAGCACTGAGATGGAAGTAATATATTGTGCAAAAATAAATTGCAAGACAAAATATTACCAAGATAATACATTCATAATATGTAAAGGTGTATACAAATTAGTTAATGTTTCAAATTAATCAATTATATCTAATAAACATAGAGGTTGGTTGAGTTTTTTTAGATTTGGAGAAAATATAAAAATTATAGCCACCGTGTATTTAAAAAAAAAGGAGGATGGATAATGATAAACCATTTTGTAAAAATAAATCCCTCATCACAACTGACCGGGACTCGATCCTCAACCTCCCCATCAGCATCAAAGAAGAATCGATGAGCTTGATATTTTAGTCCGCACGTCCACTGATGAAATTAGTATTACATCAGGAAGGTAGCTCAGAACAAGTGCATCAACGTATGCGTGGACGGTAAAACTACAGTGCTGTATTATATATATGGGGGAATTCCATGTAGGTAGTCCATTCTATTACGAGTCTGACGCTTTAGACCACGTTACCACTGATGTCATTTTGAAATATTCTTTGCACATCTATAAATAGCATGCTTTGGCTGAAAACAATATTATGAAAGAGAAGGTGCTCATCTTTCCGTCCTTTTACTTTGCATCCATTACTGTTTCCAGCCTGTGGCCTGGCGCAGTTTTTTTATTCAAGCCATATAGTTTCCACTACTGGCTTGCTAGGACTGTCATAGCTTCATATGCCTTGTAATCTAACTTAAGACTAGGACAGGTACAACATCCAGTCATCAGCCGTTAATTCATAACTGTGAAAGGGTAAACTCACATTTTACTGATGATGAATTTTTCGGCCATGCCGGAAATTGAGCCCGGTGACCCTTAGTTCAGTAGACATACACGCTACCGACTGAGCTAAGGTGTCGAATTATAAATAAATATATATTTTTTAACACTGCGCCTTATTAACCACTTGGGTTGTACGCCTATTTACTAATTACGCTAATGTGTTAGGGATTTGGAAGGATTAATTTATAGATAGTGCACCCCCATATGAGTGAAGGAAGAGTGTAAAACCATTTAGTAAAAACCACCCTCAGTGCAAGCGATCGGGATTGAACTCCAATCCCACCGTCCTCAGAGGTATAGTCTGTTGTGAGAGTAGCACCTTAGACCATGTGGCCACTGGAGTGGATTCATCTTTCCATCCTACATACAAAATACATTATTCTAGATGGATATGTGTCGTCTTCCTCATATAAGCAACGCTTATCCGACGAATGTATTTCAGATTAGTTCATTATCGTCCCCTTTGCTACAACCGTACAAAATATTGAGAAGAGAATCAAGGGTATACAAGGGTATATGAGGTGGCTGGCTTGACTAAAAACCTATTCTCATTTCCTTTAAACTCCCCCTTCGAATCTATTTTAAATGTTCAGTCTATTAATTATATTTCTTCCCACGTCTTTCTTTTTTTTATTGCCTTTTCACCCCTGTTTCTACAAGTTCTTTGCGTACTTGGCACCCTTCCTTCCCTCTCCTCTCCTCTCCCCCTCCCCCAATATACACTGTTCATTCTAGCACCAATTACACCTCCATTAATGCACCAATCACTGCACCATCGTACTCTACTCCTAGACTTCACATAATAGAATTACAACGTGGTTCTGCATGATTTGATGGCTGCCATTACAGTTTGTATTTCATAATTTGATATTTAAAAAAATAAAAAAATTAAAACCTTTTGGGTTTTTATAGTTTTTAGCGTTTTTAAGAGAGCCGCCTACTTGAGGGTTCTAGCACTGCAGTATTTCTCAATAGAACGAGAACTCTGAAGCATAAAAACCACTAAATCCCTCAATCATCCTAACATTTTCTCTTGTGAAGAATACTTCAACTTCTCATGATTTGTTTTAAATACATAAAACTTAAAATATTAGGTTTTAAATCCTATAGAAATATGCTAATAACTATTATCTCCTTTTTTTTTGTGAATCATTATATTTAAATGACAAACCGCTTCTTAAATAACGCATGGTTTCATCCCTCTGGTCCTTTAGAACTATTTCATTTTAATTTTGTTTGAAAAAGTATCGAGTGAGCAATTCAAAATTATTTTTATTACACAGGATGATAGGTTAATTAATTATTTATACTTTGTAAATGAGTGTTTCTGCCTGTCCACCAGTAAATTCTACCTAATGGGATTTATTTTTAGCACCACGTTGGGCTATACGCCATTAATGGGTAGTGAATGAGGAAGGTGTAATTTAGAGGAAATGTATCCACACTTGTGTTAAGTGAATGACGGAAACCACTCTTGGTACACCCGACCAAGATTCGATCTTCCTATCATCGGCAATCAGGGCCATCATTAGAGGTGTGCCAATGGTGCGGCAGCACAGAGCCATGTGATGTGAGGAGCCCCACGCTTTTTTTTTAGATGACGGGGAAAAAATCAAGCTATGGTGGGAAATATTTGATTGTTGTCCTGTGTAGGTGATCTAGCAAATATTGACAGAGTGTAAGAGTAAATAAAAACATAATCGGGTTTTTTGAATTATTGAACGTGTGAAGTGAGCTCTCGGTTTTAACTCCACCGATTTGCATTTGTCTGTCTGTGTTGGGTATATCTCACTATAACTTTTGAACGCATCAACCGATTTATTTTAATCTTGGCACGTTTATTCTTTCTACCTTTATGCATAAAAAGTTTGCTGGGTAAGAAAATCGAGCCACGGGTTGGGGGAAAACCAACCCTTATAATATGTACAAAAAGACGACTTTTAGCATTAATTATTACAACTTATCTCTTAGGGCAGTGGTTCTCAAACTTAATAGTCTTGTGGACCCTCTAACGAGGGAACAGCCGATTCACGGATCCCTTGATCTATACTTATAAAATAACATGTCCTGATTGATTGACTGACTGACTGACTGACTGACTGACTGATTCATCATCGCCGAGCGCAAACTATCAAGGCTACAAGCATGAAATTCGGACTGTATATTCATTTTGTTATGTAGGCACCCACTAAGAAAGGATTTTAGAAAATTCCACCCCAAAGGGGTCAAAATAGGGGATGATAATATGTATGATAATATGTATGAAAGTCCGTCATTTTGAAAGTTACATAAACAAAATTTTGTATTTCGGTTATTGACGTAAAACAAATAAATACGTGTTTCAGGAATTTTGGAAATTTTATTTAATAAGGGATGAAAAAGGGGGTGAAAGTTTGTATCGGACTTGCATTATTTTTGATCTGAGGTCAAGTTATGGTCATCAACGTAACGTAATATTTTAAATTAATCTGTAAATACATATGTATATTTTCGTATTTGTATATAATCAACTTCCACGCGAGCAAAGCCGCGGGCAACCGCTATCTAGTATATTATAAATGATTAAAAAAATTATAATCATACATTTATATTATATTATAATGATAAATTAGTCATAATATATTTAATGTAAATATAATTACAATATAAATAAAAATAAAATAAATGTATGTTTCATATAATATTAATACATTTTTAGACAGTATTTTTTTTTATAAAGAAGAGTTACAATAACAATGAAAATAAACAAATATGTTTTATATTTTTACTTTAAATTAATCACTGATAATTTATGTGAGGAAATGAACTGCTTGTGTGAATTTAAAATATAATTGAAGACTGTCGAAATTTTGGTGACCATATCCTTAAATCTCATTACACACCAAGGCGATTTTATTTCACATTTTTTATATCACAAAAAGCAGAAACTTCTTGCTAGCATAAATAGGTTATTGGAAAAGGCATACAAGTTTAACTGCTTTTTATGAAAGTTCTTTGTGCTGGCTGATGGGAAAACTAATATAAAAGTGAATTTCCAAACGCTACTCTCAAAGATGTAGTCACAAGCGGCGTGGCCAACCCACCCAATTTACAATATTTTTAGTACATACAAACGATTTACCCTTTTATACAAACAAATTTCAGGACTACAAAATAAATAAAGGTAGGTCACGGGTTTCCTGGATTATCTCGTGGACCCCCAGGACAAGCCCTGGGGACCTCTGGGGTCCGCAGACCCCACTTTGAGAATCTCTGTTTTAGGATATTTCCTGATACCTTAAACGGCTTAAAATAGTTATATATATAGGGGTTTTTGGTTTTTGATTTTTAAGGCAGATAACTAAGGGTAATGAAAACTAAGTTTGACCAGGGCCCTACGTTTGTTAAGAGTGGCCCTGCCAGCAATTCATTCTATTGCGATGGTGATGCATAGTACCATGTGCCCACTGAATTAAGTTATAGTTTGTATATAGCCTTAACAATTGTTAATATTATACAATATTGACTTTAGATAATATAATATGTATTATTATAAGGGCTGTTAATCCAGAGTACGAGATGATAAGGCCAACAAGTAGTGTTACGGGCAACCGTGGCGTCGCGGGACGTTCACACGTCACTGTGTGAACCGTGAGATCTTTAAGGATATTGGGGTACGTTGCTGATTAAACAATATTGAAAATGCACACGGAATATTCAAGTATATAATTACTAAAAATAAAACAACACATATACTGACTAAACTAAAGTCACTAAATTAAATGAAAATAGTTTTAATTAAATCCGTAAAATAGTTAGCTAATAAGGACATATAAAAAGTAATTTAATTAAATGACAAATTAATAATGACTACTCAGATATTTAAAGTAGACACTACTAGTGTTAATCAATAACACAGTTCACAATAACAATCAATGTCTACGTCACCCTTGTCATTCACTCGCCCCCGCGTTCAATATATTCCAATGACTCGCATTACACGAAAACTAAACTCTCTGGACACGCCAGCCCACTCACTGAACACGTTGGCTGAGAGATAGGAACTGAGAACCCGCTTGATACCTCCATCCAAGTATATATATAATATAGAGGTCACAGTTAAAAGAGTCTGGAATTCTCCATTTTTATACTGCTCTACTACGATACCAGTTTCTACGTAGCTCAAGCTGGCTCACCACATTGCAGAAAATATATTATTTGTTTTATTCAATCGTTTGTGCTCTATTTGTGATCATATGTGCCTGAACATGAACCTTTTTACTGAGAAACTAGCACTTTTAGAAAATATTAAATGTGGTGGGCCAACTTGAGCTCAAGCTAGTCCGCCACATATTGAAAAACACAACATAACAAAATTTTATTTATGTCACTTGCATTATTATATTTTCAGTCAATTAATATTAACATCAGTTATTACATTTTATAATATTCTGTTTTTTGCAAGTCCTGGTTCTTTATTCAAGGTTAAACTACCCTTTTACTTTCTTTTCCTTCTAGTCACACAGCTGTCAAACCCTTCTACCTTACCTACTTTCTTTTCCTTCTAGTCACACAGCTGTCAAACCCTTCTACCTTACCTACTTTCTTTTTTCTACCCTTTGTATTTGTCAACCTGTTTTGGTGTGAGTGACAAAAACATACAATATTAACATGACCTTATTATGTTTAAATTAGTTGAAATGGATATAAGACAATCTTGGATTCTTAAAGTACGTTTGAAATTAGTATGAAATCATATGTCACAGTAATGTACAATATTGAAAATCAGTTTACTCTTTCTAATTGAGTAATTATTTTCTCATTAGTGAAAAAAATCTTAACTATATATTTCTTTAGATCAAAACTTTTGAATGTTGCCTATTTGCCTTAGGTACATAAATAAAATGAAATCATAATTGAAAATCTGTTACAGTAGCCTAATTAGGTACAACACCCTAATTAGCTCTCATTATCCTTGTTGATACATCAATATTACACTACGCAATCACAGAATAACCTTATAAGCCTCTTCATAATCTCCTCCATATCTATCAATTTCAATGTAGATTTTACCGTTGCATAATTATCACATTAGTGGAAAACTTAGGTCTTTGCCTCATTAATATTATAATTACTGACATCTCCCTTCGTTGTGCTAGCTCTATGCTTGTGAATACTTGCTATCTGATCTTTGGTGGTTCATTGAATCACCAGAAAAAATGAAATTATTAATCATGGCTTGCCTATAGCTAAGTTTATGCCTTAATATATCTTAACTCCTCAACTAATACATCTCAATTTCTCAACGCTGCTAGATGCCCTGGGGTCATCTTTAAACTCATTACGACGATTGCATAATTTATATCATGGCTTGCCCATGGCTAAGTCCATATCTGAATAAACCTTAACTCCTTAACCAATACACCTCAACTCCTTAACCAATACACCTCAACTTATCAACACTGCTAGATGCCCTTGGGTCATCTTTAAACTCATTACGACAATTGCATAATCTAGATCATGGCTTACCCACGGCTAAGTCCATACCTTAATATACCTTAACTCCTCAAACAATACACCAAAACTCTTATACCTGAAAAAATGCTTTTAAACAAGACACTACTGGCCTCTTATTTCCACTCACCTTAACTTACTGTAATACTGTACTCAAGTGCATATCTAAATTAATTTCTTTAGATATCTTAAATCTTATCCTTCAGTTCATCAGCTTACTCTGTGACTCTTAATATCTTAATCAGTATCGTTGAATTTATTGAAATGTAATTTATTTAATTAAAATAGCCCCCCCCACCCCAAATATTAAGATTCATTCATATCTTAATTCTCATTCACAAAATGCATCATTGGTGAAATAATATATTTATTCTGATTTCCTAGATTGTCTATTAATTAATCTAACTTCCTAAATTTTCTTAAACTGAAACTATTTAAATTCTTATAAACTTAAAAATTATCCTTTGAATTTACTCACATAAAACTTAACTAGTTGACAAAATGAAACCAACCCCTCACCCTATTTTATATCTGATCTTTATCTTTGCATGCTTCCCGAGGGATCATGCCCGCTCCTTATCTGTTCTTATATTTTGATCTATATAACTTCCTGAAATTATTTTAAATCCAAATGAAATTGATATGATTCGTTCAGAATTTATATTTTTAAATTTGATTTCATGTTTACATATATACCCGGTTTGACTCTTAGTCATAAATAAATATTATTATTATTTATTTTGCGTCGTCCCTTCAAGTAACTGACCTTATAAATGTCAAATGACGTTTTATTTTTGAGTAAAGGATAAAAATAAGTTTCATCTCATTTTTAAGTGTTTTTTTTTTTGTTGTCGTCCTCCCAAACAAATGTGTTCACTTGCACCCTTATTTCGAAAACTAGTAAACAATAAATTTTGACAATTTGACAACTGGTTTTAGGATCATATAGTAAGTCAACAAGTTAACAATAGAACCCTTTATCCTTTTAAAAAAAAAAAATATATATATTAGTGTCACTTCTCAGTAGTTATGGTCGTCAATGGTTTCTTTACCATTTCTATTTAGGTGTGACTTAGGTGTAACACTTTCTTACCTTTCAGTAGTAATAGGGCGATTATGTCCGATTTTCCTGCCAAGGAGTGAGGTAGTATTGTGATTTTGGGGTGACGTATTTGTCCCCACCTCGTGTGTATGACTGTATGGTGACGTCATGGAATGCATTTCATCTAGACGTCACATAATATATCAGATTTGAATGTTGACGTCACCTTGTGTGTATGACTTTATGGTGACGTCACGGAATCCATTTCATCTAGACGTCACATAATATATCAGATTTGAATGAATTATAATATTAAGTGCGAGGTACAGTGACGTCATAAGATAATTAATTGTGCAGGAGTGTGTACGTTTTTACAGTGAAGTCATAAGATAATAATTGTGGTTGTAGGGGGTAGCTATGCTAGAGTTATTTAAATAATAGTGACAGTATAACGTCTTGTTACAGTGACGTTATGATGCTAGTATTGTGATTTCGGAGTGACGTATTTGACGTCACCTTATCAGATTTGAATGAATTATAATATTAAGTGCCAAGGTACAGTTAATGCATTATGACAGTAGGACGTTTGAATTATTAATGACATCATATTTAATTATACACTAAACTGTATGATTCTAATCCATCTTACATACGAGTCGCCTAGCAACTGTGGTCCTATAATGTATGTGTACACAAAGACAGGCTCCGTTTCAGTTGAACTAGAGCCGGGCAGTTTACGATTAGGTCACAAAAAGACCCCCTTAATATCCTCGATCATTAAATCCCTCATATGTGTATTAACCGCATTAAGTGACTCTATGTTGGGTAGCCTGTTTCGAATGGTCGTAATTAAGTCTCCGATGCCCACATAGAGACGAACCGGAAATTCTATTTTAAATTTTCTTTTCGCCACCGTAAATGAAATTGTGTTTTTGAATCGTGTAGTTATGGGTGACTTGACGGGCGTCCATGCACCCTTTTGTTTTTTAATCTCAGTTAACATAGTTTGATCGCGAAGAATGTACCATTGAAATTCAGATATTAGAACCTCTAGATCGCCTTTATCACTTATCGAGCTCTTAATTTTATTATAAAATACCTTAAAACAGGAGAAATCTTGTTGAAGAAACGAAACACGGCCCACTTGGGTCACCACGATGTTTGCCGTGAATTCTTTGTCCTTGGATAAAATATTATCTTTGAGACTTTCAAAACCCACAGGATAGGATTATTCAGCTTGTCCCACCTCCCACCGGTCGTGTTCTAGCCGTATGGACTGTGGAAATTTTGTAGTATAATAAGAGAGTGTATTATTTTCGTAATAATCGGCGCTCGAATCCGAAGGTAGTGCTACATAAAACTGACTCATATTTGTTTAATGTTAGACGCAGGTACCCAGCTGTTGAAAGAACGGTCGTATCCTTTCCACTTGACTAGATGATGTTGAATGCCCTTAATCCGCTTACTCTGTATTATTTTATCTATTTGATAAATCGTTGGACGACGCACGCGAACTAGTTCGTAGTTATAAAAATGTCCTTCAATGGGGCGTCCCTGGAGATCCTGTAACAAATAGACCGGTTGGGGGAGTCTAGGAATTACTTTAACTATAGTAAATATTTCTCGTGTAAAATTAGCCTCGTATCCTTTGTCAAAAATAATTTTTTCTTTACTTATGCGCACATGATTGCCTACCTTGAACAAAATGTTACCAATTTTAATTTTAGCCCACTGCTTTCGGAACCGTAATAGTATTTTAAGCACGTGAATAGGCTTGACTGAAGCTGGAGCCATTCCTATAGTCGAATGAACACTAGCGTTATAATTTTGAACTAGCTTGTGCAGCACATCGATGTAGTTGTGAGTGTTGATTGCTGTGAAATATTTCCACATTTTAGTTTTTAGCGTGCGATTGAAACGTTCCACGACGACCCCCTTTATATCTGGATTATGCAAATGATAGAAATGAACGCCCGTTTGTTTCAAAAAGGTTCTAAATTTAGAATTTAAAAATTCCTTACCCTTGTCCAACTGAATCAAAACGGGGCGTCTTTCCTTAAATATCTGTTTTATACCCAACGTGATGTCTGCGCCCGATTTTGTTTTAAGCGGTATAGACCACGCGTACTTTGAAAATACATCAATAATTTTTAGAATATAGTTGACGCCCTTGTTGTCCTTTTTTATAGCTCTCATATCTACTAAATCTATCTCCCACACATCGTCGATATTGGCCACTCTGTACGGGTTACGTGGGGACCTTTTTCTTAAACTACGGTGAAGAGTGTACGCGTCCTGCCCAGTTAACCATTCGTCTACATTTATTTTATCCAACCGACTAGCCTTTTGAATTTTTGCAGTGGTCGAAAACGCCGACGGCCGTGGGAGATTGTAATATAATTTTGTTAATGTGGCAGTCATCTGAGCGTGTTCCAACTAGGTCTGGCCGGAAAATCTTTAGAAATGATTGTTTTATATTTCAAACCTCTACTGGACGTTATTTTCGCGTTAGGATCAAAGTTTTGTCGATGAGCCCTCATGGCAATTAGTATGTATTTATATTTTTTTAAATCACTCTCTGTAATTATATCTTTATTTACGTTTCTTTTAGTCAACAACTCCCAAAGGCCATGCGTGCCCTTATAGTGTGTGTTACCCAGGTAGATATCATTATCGTCTACGGTGAAACTCGAGTTGCCTATTTTAAAAGTATCCCCCTCTTTTCTAATTCCAAATACAGGGTCTGTAGAAACATTTCTGTGTACGTACGGTGATAAATATTTCCCGGCTATGTTACCGAATAGGTGGGAGGAACCTGTTTCAATTTTATAAGATTCTTATCTAGCCACAAAATATGATTCCCCCTCCACCCACTCCTCCTCCTCCATCTCTGACGAGTCTATACTAATAGAACTGCTTTATATGTGGTCTCGTCTGAAAGGAATCGAGGTCGGACCGGTTGTCTTCTAACCAAAGGTCGCTTTTTTCTCTTTACTTTCGGAGGTTGACTGGTCTACGCTTTAATACTTGAGGCCGCACGATAGGTGTCTTTATGGGCTGTTTAGCTCTCTCCCTGTTTGTTAAATAACGCTGTTGATGTTTTCTAAAATTAGCCAATCTCTGATAATCGTCATTCTTATTTCGAGATTTCCTAGTAAGAATATTTTTCACCTGTACTAATTCGGAAGACTTGTCATCGCGTTTATCGCGAAATAGTTCTGGTGGGACGAGAAGCATCGGTTTAAGTTGTGACATATTATTTAACCAAGGCCCCGACAAGAGCCGAAAGAATAGCCGGTAGTATGATGCTTAGGAAACCAACCGATTGAACGGCGATATTTCTTTTTCTCTTCAACTAAACACCGCTGCTAGCTAATTTCCGCATAGAGTTTTTATACTTTATTAATTTTCGCTTATCTATTTTACTAATTTTAATATTATTGTTTAATGTGTTTAACGAACATTCGCCGAGTGTTGTTACAACATTCGGGTCAACGACTTTAAGAATAGATTTAAGCAATTTAGAACTTGCCGTTTTCAACACCGACAGAATATGGCTATTTTTCTTGACTAGTTTCATCTAGTAGTCTAGAGGGAACAAACACTTTGCAAATAGTGTCGAATATGTCCCTTTTGAAGCGCAGGCGTTCGTCCGCGTTCTGACTCAGATCAAAGAGTAAATATCCGCGAGGTGATTCGATTGCTTTCCTATAGATTCTTTGTATTTCGGATGGATTATCCGGATAAACTTGTCTAGCTAGATAGTTTATCTGTGTTTGATCGCACGGGTCTTTAAACACCACAATGTATTTAGCGTTTAGCGAGATGTCACGAGATTTGTTTCCCTGATGGAAAAGATTATGTGTGATCATAATAACCGATAGGTTTCAATGATGACTACCATTGGTAAAAATTTCGCTCACTTTGTTTGAATAGACCTCGTTCATTAAATCGTCCAGCACGTTGAGTTGAGGTCCGGCCTTGATTTTAAAATCGAAACTGTCGTTTACACCTTTGTGTAGTGTGACGTGACTTGATAATCGCGAGGGAATAGAATTTCTCTCGCTGAAACACCATAGAATTTTTATCAAATCTATCCACACTGCACACCTGTTTTAAATTTAACAGAAAATTCTCTACAAAAGTAGTTTTCCCGCAACTAGACGGTCCCGCTAATATCAGTGTGAAAGGGTGTACAAACACAGACATCGATGTGCACTCGTCTGGTGCCGCTTTAAAACTAAAAAATGAAAATTACGATTCCAAATTTATAGTGGTGGGTGTGGTGGTGGTACCGATGAACCATTCCCGAAGAAATTTATTATTAGAAATTGTGCAGATTGAATTAAATTTTTTATGCTTATGGCCGAAACATTTATAAAATTTATTGTTGTTCAAATCTTTTAGCGCAGGACATCCTAAGTTTAACAAATCAATTACATTTTTTATCCCTAGTATTTCCATAATACATTTTTTCTTTTCATCCCCATTAACATAAATTATAGAAGAGTAGAAAGTCGAAGTTTTTAAAAGAGAATTAAATTGATTGGCGGTCATATCATCACCATCGCCCCATCGCAGGCCATGATGATTGTGTGTAAGCCAATCACACTGTTTTTTAACATGAAGAGGAAATTTTGAAAAAGTATATGTTGACTTAAACGTCCAGTGGTGTATTACTCTACAGTACATGGATAAAATGAAAAAATAAATATTAAGATTCCAAATCTATAGTGGTGGTGGTGGTGGTTCCGATGAACCATTCCCGGAGAATTTTCACATTAGAAAGTGAGCAGTTTGAATTAAATTTGTTATGCTTATGGCTGAAATATTTATCAAATTTATTGCTGTTCGAATCTTTTAGCGCAGAAAATCCTAAGTTTAACATATCAATTACATTTTTTTATCCCAAGTATTTCCATAATACATTTTTTCTTTTCATTACCCTTAATATAAATTATAGAAGAGTCGAAAGTCGCCGTTTTTAAAAGGGAATTAAATTAATTGGCGGTCATATCACCATCGCCCCAATGCAGGCCATGATGATTGTGTGTGAGTCAATCACACTATTTTTTGACATGAAGAGGTCATTTTGAAAAAGAATATGGTGACTTAAACGTCAAGTGGTGTATTACTCTCCCACACATGGATAAAATGCTACATTCTTTTAAGATGAAGTTATTATCACCATCTTTGAATCAATGAACATCTACTATTACATTAGACATGGCTGGATGATGAACCAAAACTGTAAAAAACAAAAAAAGCTCAGTATCTAAAGTGTACAAAAGCAGTCACGTACATAGATATAACACCCAGTTACTGTTTTTTTGACTATGATGATGATGCTAGACATTGCTGACATTTTTTCTTTATAGACGGCAGTCCATGAATCTGCGTTAGCTCCTTATTATAATGTTCCAAACAATATTTATAATTTTTCAATTCATTCTGTGCAGAGGCAGAGAGTAATTTATATCTCTACTCGCGTATGCTTTAATACATTCTATAGGTAAATTATTCAACTCCGCGGCAGATATCAGACACAAATCCTGCTTCTTAGAGTACGTGAGGATGGACGCGTTGATTTTACCCATTATACTAAATTACAATGACCGATGACACGATCTTTTATAGGGATGCCGCTCGATCCAAATCCTCCTTCCCCTCTCTGAGTGTTTGATAGCGAATCAGTGTGTTCAACTCTAGGGTAATCAATTTTCACGCACACTAGCTGAGCAATTTTATCACCCCTTTTATTTATAAAAACAGTGTCACCATGATTAGTTAGTAATACACAAATATTACCACGATAGTCTTCGTCCATAGCCCCGGCTAAAACATCCATCCCGTGGTGAAGAGCCAAACTATATCGCGGAGATATTCTACCATACTTTCCTGCTGGTAATATAATAGAAATATTTATCTTAACTAAACGCCTGCACGAAGGCTGTATACTGCAATTGTACGGACTTTTCAAGTCTAGACTTGCAGAGAATTTTGTGGTTCTAACCGGGGAAAAGTCATTTCTATTGATCTTTTTGTACTTTAATAAGGATGACACTAGAATCAGAGAAAGAGAAGAAAAATGTCTAGGAAAATTTTCAGCTAAATTATTCAATGTCATCCATTAGTCGTTTCGTCATGTCAATATATATTTGGTCAAACACCTGGTAGTTTATGGACCAAACGTTTACCAGATTGCAGATAGGGACACCGTCTGTAAGACAAAAGTCATTGAAACAACTGTTTTCACATTTGTGTAGTTATAGCTTTTTTACACCTGTTTCTGTGATTGATAATATCACAGTAGAGTGGTCCACGTCTAGTTTTAGTAAGGTAAAAATTATGTCATCATTAAATTCTTCATATAATGTCATAAAATTGGTGTCGGTTTTACAATGTTTAAAAGGGGAACAAGTACAAACACGATTCCATTTTATAATATTGTAAATGTCTGGACTTTTATTTCTGCGAATTTGCATTTGGCGTAAACGTCCACATTCCACACGTATCTTCTCCATCTGTGGGATACTGACATAAGTCATTAGAATCAGAAAGAGAGAAAAAATGTGATCAACTATAGCCGTAGGGTACGGAGGTGTTGTTATTTAATCTCCTACGCTTAGTGAACACAATATTATATTTTTTTATCTCCTACTGGGAGACGATGATGGGGCCTCTTTTCTTTTAATTTTTCGAGGGTTAGTCACGTGTACGGGGTCCATTTCTTTCAAAATCATGTCTTTAATGGTCTTAAAGTTTACAATCTTTGTGTTTTCATAGTTTAGTGTTATACCCCTGACCATGGTGGTGGACCTGTATTCGTTCGTCTCGGGAACAAACACATTATAAGAATAATTTTTCGGTCCACCGGAAACAAACTCTGTAATGTACGCTGTCTCAGAGTAGGCGGTCATGTCACCCAACTTGTTGCCTATCGGTATCGTGTACGTGTCTGTAGGTCTTATCACGCTGATAATAGAGTCCGTGTCGCAGTAAAGACAAGAATCAACCCAGTGCCTGTGATATGAATATAATTTCATACGGGCACCGGTGGTCACGTAGGTGGCTATAGGCACATTGACCGTGTCAAGAGGGAGGGCGGCTTCCTCACGGTATGTCCACGAGACGCAAGCAACCTTGTCGTCGAGGAAAATAATTTTGTGAACCTCTGTGCCGGGGGTGGTGAGTAGGGAGAAAAACTCTTTTGTGTTGTTCACAATGGTGGTCTGTGTCTTGTTCTCGTTCAATGCAAATCATCCCCAAAAAGAGTTTAAACATGATTTGGCGAGTGCGCGCTTTCCTGGATTTTTAACAAGTTCGTTTTTATCCAGCACTATTCCCTCTGTTTTGTAATACTCGCTAACGTAATTGTCTTTGTTCTCGTCTGTTTTTACCCATCCAGGGTATCCAGACGCCTCCTGTTTGATCTTGAGGAACTTTTTAATATACTATATATAAACAGTCCCCCTTCTTTGGTCTAAGATCAAACTAGGTAATTTTATATTCCCAAAATTCGTGTACTCTAACCATCTTGTAGCCCATTTCTAGCGCTAGTCAAACCTTGTCCACTATCCATGTTCCTGTAATAGTCCTGTCAGAGTCGGTGTGTGAACAATCCCCTTGGTTCATCTCGTTTGCACAAGAGGAGCATAATCCAAACATTAATTTTGATTGTGTCTTGTAGGGCAGTACGAGGTGATACAAATTTCTAGGAGGTAAAACAGTACATTTAATTAGACCCTCTCCGTCTACAACTTCATCAGGGCAGTCTTCGGTGACAAAAATATTTATAGGATGACCTACAGGAAATTTAATATATCTGCATAATCAAGAACATAAACTGCAGACATGATAGCCTATTTTCTCGTCGGGGTTAGTCTTGTAGTGTAATGTCATAGATTCGCACCGTCCACCGTACAGTGCTTCACGTGGATTGAGAGGAGCAGTTTGAATTATAGGGTGATTGTTTATCTCAATGTCTAACTCGGTGTCTTCAGTCAGTATTTTGTCAAAGTCACACTCTTTCATAGTTGTCACAGTGTACCCTGCAACACTAAATGTTCAATCTCTCAACAGAGTGCACTCGTATCGTTCGGTGAGAGTCTCTTTCGTCCCTGTTATAGACACGTCACGGTTTGAAAGACATGTACACCCGTTGAAGAAACAACCGTCAAACTCAAAAATCTCCCTCGTCGTCTCGCAGTAGCCTTCCACCTTCCTGCCCAAGATTTCTATATCACGCCCATTGAAGGAGTGCTGTATGTGAATAACGTGGTGGGATTTCTCCAGATAGACTAACCATTTTATGGCTTTTGCAGGCTGTCTGTCACCGCACCTGTATCCCCCCTTGGGCAGGATGGCTATCGTATCGGGAGCTAAGAACACTTTTCTAAATAATCGATTGCACGCCGACGAGCTTGTGATAGATTCCATAAACACGTCCGTCGAGCCTAAATTTAGAAATAGATAACGAAATGTACGGCAACCCTTGCGTAATACATTTACGTCATCCATACAATAGGCCTCCAACTCTGACTTATTATTAAATATATACCCCTGCCGCAGTTTCTCAGCGTGCCACACCATAAAGTCATTTCGCTCATACGGTTTCATATAATCCGCACCAAACATTCCGGGACCAGGCATCTCAACGATATAGTTTAAATTCTCTTCTGTATTAAACAGATAGGGGTAGTGTCATATTTTACAGTCTAGTCCAAATACTTTCGGGATATATCTCAGTAGCATAGGTAGGAAACTTAGGCTGTCTTTAAATTGTATGTGGTCCATTGTCATGCACAGTATTTTAGTTTCCGTCGTAATAATTTTAGGGGTACGGCTTAGAGATATAAATCTATTTAGAATAAATATAGCATCAAATCCTTTCGCATTATGCACAAAGCAAACAATCTTATTGGCAAACAGCCTCGGTTGTCATAGGTAGTCGATGAAGCCATCTACCGGATTATCCCAAAAATAATGAGATCGTTTCCCGCATTGTTCAAAATCCTCGTCCATATTATCGTTAAATTCACATTTTACACAATAGTGTTTTACGTGAAGAAAATTAGGTTCGTGCACAAAACAATCATTGATTATTGCGCGATCTTGTCTAGTCTCGAAATTATAAAATACCATTAGGTAATTTTCATCGAAATCCTTTCGAATCAACGCCTGCATGTAACAACGATTCGGGGTTTCTTTATTTTGTTTGCACGTCGCGCAGTATGATTTAAAACAATCTTGATTATTTCCCTTTGTTTTATCACAGGTAATACACACCTGTCTTAATTCACAAACGGTTTACGTACCGTCAATTTTATTCGATTTATGGCTAGTGAAACAAGTGCAAGATGTAAAGAATCTGTTACAATCACTGCAATACACTTTTTCGCTTGCATACAAACATGGAGGTATGGACATACATTGGGGGCAAGTGTCTTGCACCTCATTTAAAGCCGGTATTACAACCGTCGCAAAAAACCGAACTGAAAATGCGGCCACCATATTGATTATTACGTTAAAGTAATGCATGACGTCATCGTACAGTAGTTTAATGTTCCTAGTCGAAGAGGAAACCTCTTCATACCACAATCTGTTGACCATCGAGAGGGTATTGCACACGCGTAATTTATATTCGTCACTAAAATAACGTTGAAATTTATCGAGATGTTCGTGCCCACCTCCCCCAGATAAATCTACGCGCGTTTTTGCGAGAAGATCATATACCGCATTTTTAATTTTATCCCCCTGAATACACGATTTATAATTAATATCATGAGTGATTTTGGCTATCGCTATTACTATAGCGTGCGCCAAACAATTCGTCAATGATTTAACAACGACTATGCTCCTTTTATGGTGACTCGGATAATCACTTGGAAGACACTTTTTTTTAATGCTCTACCGTTGCCCATCATCATTTTGATATGATTCACTTTAATCATCAATACATCGGCTATACCAAATCTGGCGTTACCCTGAATGACTTTTGTTAATGTATTCATAATACTGTTCACATCAATTTGGTCACCTCTACGGTACGAAACCCTGACCGGTTTATCGAGATTATTCTCCGTGTTCGTGATCGTGAGTCCAATTAAATCGTAAGGTGCCGTACCTCTAAGCAAATATGCTAATAGACTTGAGAAACACGTTGTTAGATAATGCAGTGGACTCACGTTCGTAATCAAAGGCTTGAATCAAACTAAAATATCCCTGCCTAAGGTGTTGAACCGAGTATAAGTTCGTCTTGTCTCCCTTATTATGATAAATGAGTCATCAGTGTTTGTAATCCCTCCCGCATAATCAAAAATGTGGTCACGTTGTCTGTTAATGTCTGAAGTTGAGGGTCTGGCATTGTATTAAGATTCGTCAGTTATAAATGTTTGTTCGTAAGACACTAAAAGAGAAAAAAGAAAATTAATTGTTAGTTTAAATAATAAATTGAGAAAAGATTAACACACAAAAAAAATTTAAAATAAAAACAAATAAATAATAGTAGAGAAAATTAATTGTTAATTTAAATAATAAATTGATAAAAGAGAAACACACAAAAAATATTTAAAATAAAAACAAATAAATAATAAGTATAGAAAATTAATTGTTAGTTTACATAATAAATCGAGAAAAGAGAAACACACAAAAATATTTAAAATAAAAACAAATAAATAATAAGTATAGAGAAAAAATATAAAATATTAGTTTAACTAATAAATAGAACAATAGAGAATCAAAAGTAAAAAATATCTTACTTTTGCCAAAATACGAGAGCTAGATGTTTTTTCACGTGACAACTTCTTTTCAGCCGACAAGATGGCAATGAAATGATAACTTGGTATAGTTAAATTCTCCTTTTATAGGACGCCAGCTCAATGTGTTTTCCTGCAACTCCATCAGATGTGGCTGACCTTTCTACACACCAATGTAATTAACCTTTCAGAATCATGTGTGTTGATTTCAACACCGATCCATCAAATGTAGTTAACCTTTCAGAAGTGACCTGAAAATCTAATTAGAAAGTACACGCTTCGCCTTGATCTTTATAATTGACGTGACTCGATGGCTAGCTGGTAGTGAAATGTAAGTTGAAAACTTAATTAGAAATATAGATAGTAGATGTTGTTCACCTTGAGAGCCAGAAATATCAGGATAAATATCTTGTGTATTTAAGCCATTAGAATTAGTAAAATGGAATCAGTTGTAGACTTGTGTTTAAACAGCCACATTTATTCATTCAAACGTCGCCATATTGAGCGTCATTCTAAAAATATTTGTACAAGTAGATCTTATTTCGATAGAGTGGACAAGAGAGGCTGTCATGGTGTTTGTAAATGCGGTGAAGAACATTTTATATCGATTTTTGGTGATATATCAGTTTTGGAAGAGTACTCTGATGGAGATAGATGCGAAGAGCTCGGAACAACTGATTGTTTTAATAATTACACGTGTGTATTAGAGATTCTAAAAGAGTCCTGTATCGAACGCACGATACATTATTGTAGTTCTGAATGCTTTCTTCACTTTAAAAATTCATACGCCTGTGGGTCAAAACGTTATTGCAATGTTTTAAGTATGTGCCTGCACAATTGGGAAGACACGGCATTAGACTTCGATCTACCCGTCGCTTCTGAGACGCATACGACCAACCTACAAGTTAAGCGGGCTGATCTGAGTGCAGATAAACCTAGAGCAGAGTAAATCAAATTAATTTAAAATTTCTTTATTTATTTTTTTAAAATTTTCTGTCTTATTATTATTTCTATAATATATTTGTTTGAATTTTTTTGAGTGTAAGAACAAGTTTATAAACGACTTCAACTCAGCTAAGACCGACATTCAATATATTTCTCCTAGAAGTTTAAAGGAGAATACAATTCTAGATATTATATCTTTTAACGAAAGCGATACCAAGTCGATAGAGGTATTTATGTAAAAGCCTATTTAACAGATAACATTGTAGGCTTTTTCCTACCTAAGACGTTTTCCAACATCTGTACAATAGAGCATATTGATCTTGTTAATAAATAAAAGACTGTATTAATTTATGATGTAATTGGGGATGACAATTCTATCAAGCTTAGGATTGTACCGTCCGGTTAATAGTTTTAATCTTTGGTAATACTAGTTAAAAATTGAAATAAAAGTAACTCCTAAACACTATTTATGATTATAAGTTTTTAATTATAGGCCTACTATGTCACTAATATCCGTTCATAGTTGTTTTATGTATTCAATATAACAACTATATGAAATTATATTTGAAATATGTATATATGTTTTATAATTAAATGTGAATAAGCTTGTATTTATTTTTTCATATCTAGTAATATTTGTAAACATCGTAGGTTTTTCCTGTCTAAAATGTTTTCCAAATTCTGCACAATAGAGCGAATAGACCTTGTTAATAAATCAAAGTTTGTATTAATTTATGATGGAATTGGGGATGACAATTCTATCAAGCTTAGGATTGTAACGTCCAGTTAATAGTTTTAATCTTTGGTAATACTGGTTAAAAATTGAAATAAAAGTAACTCCTAAACAATATTTATAATTATATTCTGTGTATACCAGCATAATTGTTTTATGTAATCAGTAAAACATACCTATGAAATTAGAAATTTAAAAATTAGTCTTTAATTATACTATGTAACTAATATCCGTTCATAATTGTTTTATGTATTCAATATAACTATTATATGAAATTATATGTGAAATATGTCTATTTTTTATTATAATTAAATGTGAAAGAACTTGTATTTATTTTTTAATTTCTAGTAATATTTCCCTCTCATTTAAATCATATATCTGTATTAAGAGCAATATAACTTTTTAGTGTATAATAAAATATGACGTCATTAATAATTCAATCTTCCTACTGTCGTAATGCATTAACTGTACCTCGGCACTTAATATTATAATAATTCATTCAAATCTGATAAATTGACGTCAAATACGTTACTTCGAAATCACAATACTAGCATCATGACGTCACTGTAACAAGATGTTATACTGTCACTATTATTTAAATAACTCTAGCATAGCTACCTCCTACAACCACAATTATTATCTTATGACGTCATTGTAAAAACGTACACAGTCCTGCACAATTAATTATCTTATTTCGTCACCGTACCTCGCACTTAATATTATAATTCATTCAAATCTGATATATTATGTGACGTCTAGATGAAATGCATTCCGTGACGTCACCATAAAGTCATACACACAAGGTGACGTCAACATTCAAATCTGATATATTATGTGACGTCTAGATGAAAAACATTCCATGACGTCATCATACAGTCATACACACGAGGTGAGGACAAATACGTCACTCCAAAATCACAATACTACCTCACTCCTTGGCAGAAAAATATTACATAATCGCCCTCTTACTACTCCTTTCTTCAGAAAAAGACGTAGGTATACTTTGCTGAATTTGTGTTTTGAATATTTACTAAGAATTTATACTTTTAACATCTTTTACTACGTCTAAATATTAATAGTTACCCTTATTTTACTTATTTAAAATTTAAATCTTCAATTAAACTTCTTCTTTTTTACATTTAACTGATCCGAAATTTAAATGTTTTTTTAACTGCCTCCCGGATCGAATATTTTTTGTGAGTCGTACTCATTTAAATTTGATGTCCCTGAAAGTGGTGGTTCCAAATTAAAATTAGGAGGTTGATGTGTTTGATTGGTTGTTAATCTGGGGTGACCTGCATTATTATTCACTCCAAGCCCTTGCCAATCATTTTACTCTATTGTTAGTTTGTATATTTTATATGGTCTGATTTTATTATTTTATTTAAACTAATCAAAGAAGTTCTTACCCGGTACATTTCTTTATTTATTTCTTCATTATTCATTCATCCCAACCCTCCACTGTTGCAAATGCAACTTCTATCCAAAGCTTGGATTTATCATCCCTGTTTGAGTAGTCTTGATGTTTCATATTCCATAGTGGTAATCTTGCATTAACTCTATTTATAAATAAATAGCTCGATATCAACATTGATAAGTAGTGTACTCTACCGAGTGTCAAACTCCAGACGGGTGGGAAAAATTGGGTGGTTTGCAAGAAATTTAGTGAAAATGCTTAGTGCAAAAGTGATAGCGTGGTCCCGAGCAACTTATCGATCGAAATTTTAACCTAGGATGACACAAGCAAACCCAGACATGTGTCCAGTGATCTCATGACAGGCTGCGACACGATCGCAGGTGTGGCCACCTCTATGATAAATAAAGGCGAGCGTATTTGTTGTTGCATCCTGCGTTTTAAAATCTGTCGCTGGTTGCAAAGTGTGGCCAACCTCATAAGAATCAATGCGACCTGGACGCGGCGTCCAGGTCGCAAGCGTGGCTGTAGCCTAAAGCGGCGTTACGCAAATATGCACATGGCAAGAGCCAAATATACGTTTCATGACACTTATTCACTATCGTGTATTTATCCATAATCAACAGTGTGCCGTCGACTCTCTAAAGCCTAGCTCTAGAACAACAAACTAAAATCTGCCAGCTCTTGGAGATTCCTCCGATAGGTATAAAGCACTAATCAACGAGCTTTTATCTCCCTCTTAAAATCACTTGGAATCTTAAACAGCGATTCCCACAGATCTACTGCTGTCTCAACTAGACTAACAACAATTGGACTGCGTGCCGCTTTGATAAGAAATAGATCTTATTTCCAACTTCTTACTTTTCACTTACCGTACAAGCTGACCAGTGACATGATATTCTTACAATAGATACCATACTCGTTGAGAATAAAATCACTAATTTGAGAGCTTCAAGAGAGTCTAATTTTAGTTTTCAAACAAGAGTCACTATAAATATCTTCTAATGGCGTCCAACTTTCAAACATTTGCTGGTGGAGGGTCCCCAGATTCCCATTTGGCTTGATGGCAGAAGCTCCTCAAAAAACGAGATTCTTTGCAAATTGCTTCTTCCCCTTACATCTGGATGGATAAGGTTACACTGTAATTGATAAATATTAGATAATTTACAAAGAAATTATATAAATATTTAAGATTATGTTCATTAAGCCTAATATACATCTTTGCATGTTTACCGCTCACTAAGTTATATCAATAAGTATTGACTTTTATGTTATCTGAAAAATTTACAGTTTTTACCTGTTTAGTATGTAGTAGCAACATGATTTAAAAGAAATATTATTTTTAATTATGATAGGAATTGTAAAACTTTGAATGCACAATATGTTTAATGCCATGTATTCAAAAGTTCCCACTTGCTTACGTATACATGATTACCAGGGCCCGGAAGTTGATGACATTGCATATTTTTTCTGTGAAGTAAATTGCAATTATAACTTGTATATAAACACATTTAAGACACTCTGGTATTGAAAAAATCACTTTTATTGTGCATATTTTTGCATTTTTAGATTTGTTTTACAGTTTATGGTGTTTTTTGGCCTTTTTGCAGCATTTTTGAGGTATTTTATTTACTGTTTTTACTTTTAACGTGCATTTTATATATTCTTTAGAACTATTACATAAAAATAGTAGCTCGCAAAGGGCAATGCACATATTCACAAATCCATTATTTGAATTTACTTAGAGCATTAATTTTTTCTTGTAATTATTAATACGCCTGAAAATGAAACAATGGGCGTAGCCTAATGTTTTCTGACAGATCATTACTAAATATGAACGAAATTAGTAAAGAAAAGTACATATATTTTTAGATTCTTATTTTGTTTATGTTTCAATGAAAAGTGCTGGACAACTGGCTAGCTTGGAATTTAAGGAATATAAGGCTTTGTTTACTTTAGTGGTACAGTCACAATTGTTTAGAATGTGACTGTTAGTTGAGTAGATTAGTGTCAGTTTAAATTGTATCTCTCAAGACAGTTGATTTACTAATGCTGGTGAGTTTTAACATGGAACTTGGTCGCACAGGCAGGGGTGGAAATCGAGGAGAAGGAGGGATGCTGCCCTAGCAGTGAAAACGTTCACTTGTCCTTGAACTGGTCCACACATCTGTAAATGTTTTTTGCCACTGCGCAATCCCCAAGAGTTTCAGGTTATGCATTTTGTACTTTCATATATTTGTATATTTCTAAGTGAGCAGGATGTTGAAAATCAAACTATCTCAATCCTACCATCTATGACCGTTAGTTAACAAAATTGGTGAAAGGGTTTTTTCTACAGACGTTAGAGTATTATTTTTTAAATTGTGTGAGTCGACAGTTTCAGCAGAAAAAATGTTTTCTGTTACTCAGCATATTGGTCGTTAGAAACAAAAGAGTGCTTTAGAACGGACAGCAACAAGAAAATTATCCCAAAGGTTGCTGTTTTAAAATGCTTCAACCTCTAAAACCAAATCATCTCCTTTTAATCAAGAGTTGTACGAAGTGTTGTTGTCAGATAATATTCCACTCAGAAAAGTAAATAATCCTAAATTTCGCAATTTTTAGAAAGACACATGAATAATACTAAACCAGATGAATCTACTCTGCGTAAAAGCTATGTGGGTTTGTGCTATGAGAAAACTCTAGATAAAATACGAAACAGTGTGTGCGAGAAAAAAATCTTGATATCAATTAATGAGACAATAGATGTTGAAGGCCGTTATGTAGGTAACGTAGTTGTTGGAACTCTTGGACTGAATACTGTTGGTCAAACATTTCTCTTGAATACAGAAATCTTGGATAAAGCCAACCGTTCCACATTAAACAAGTTGTTTGATAAATCCATGTTTCTGCTTTGGCCTGACGGTATTAAACACGATAATGTTCTTAATTTTGTAAGTGATGCTGTGCCGTCTATGTTCAAAGCTGCAACTGTAATTAAAGCATTATATTATAAAATGATTCACCTAACATATGTTACTCATACAGTTCACCGAGTTACTGAAGAGGCGAGAAAGAACTTGGTAAATATTGACCAACTAGTGTCAAACGTTAAAAAAGTATTCTTGAAAGCGCCATCTAGAGTACTTGATTTCAAGACGGTGACACCGGATGTACCCTTACCACCTCAGCCAATAATTACATAAAGGTGCAAATGGCTTCATGCGTGTTTCTATTATTGTGACCATATTCATGTTTTAAAAACAGTTGTGAACAGATTTGACAGTGAAGAGGCCGTATCTATCAAGATTGCACAAGATATGCGCTCAGATCGCCAAATTGAGGGTAATTGGAGTACATCAAGGATAACTTTAGTATTTTGACCGTAACCATAAAAAACTTAGAAATAAAAGGTGTTTTATTGTCTGACGCTACTGCTATTATCACAGCACTACAGGATAACTTAAAGAAAGCTTCAAGAAAAATTGGAAAAGCAGTGTTTGCAAACCTTTAGAATGTGTTGATAAAAAAATTCGGGATTCAAATCAGTGTGTAAATTACTGACATAATGTAAAAGTGACACTTTATAAGACATTGAAGAGGACATATCGCTGGGTGACATTTCATACTTCAAGTATGCTCCAATAATATACGTGGATGTAGATCGAGCTTCTCCATGTAAAAAAACCTCATGGCCGATAATCGCCGATCATTCACACCGAAGAATCTTAAGATGACCTTCGTTGTGCATAGAAATGCAGAATAAGGTAAATCCAAGATGTACTTTTATCCATTTACCATTCTCACATGTATACAAATGTTCTGCTTATTTCATTATATTTAGTGGGCAGATTGGTTATACAATATTTATTAATTTATTTCTCCTTTTACAGGATTCCTACATTACGACAATCAGACAACAAGAATAATAATAAGTATTATAAATTTTTAAGAGAATTTTTGTATTTTTTAGAATAAAAATCTGTTTTTAAGTGTATCTTTTTTGTTTTTAAGGGCATTTTTATTATTTTTGAGAGTATTAATACTTCATTTTTAGTGCATTTTCGGGGTTTTTAAGTGCCTCAACTTGTACCACCACCCCACCCTACCTTCGGTGATGGGATAATTTAGGTGGAACAATATATACATAAATCTAAATATAACGATATGAGGATAAGTTTAAATAACAGTGATTTAATGGACGTGCAGCTACATGATACATTTAAACATCATAGGTACACAATCTAAATGAGTACGGTCATTAGCCTTGACTGTGTCAAGCAAGATATTTGGTAGGCAAAGACCAAAGTTTTAAAGGAGTGAAGTGCATAAAGGTCAAATTTGACCTCATTAGGAGGCTAGGAACAATCCGTTAGCTTAAACTGTTAGCAGGGTACAGACGTACGTATCGTGGTATGGGGCAGATTCAACTTCTGTTTCCTAGAGTGACAATTATACTACAGCAAGGGAAAATACACAAAGGAAGAGCAAGATGAAAATTAATGGTTAAATAATCAACAAAAAGAGCCGTGCCAGAGGGGTGGAAGCGGCCCACAGGTTGAACACCCACCCCAACAGGAGTTCAGCATAAACAAAAAAATTAAATATATTTATATATCTCTTACCGCGGGCCGCGCGGGAGGGGCAGAAGTGGCCCACAGATTGAAAACCCCACTGGAGTTCAATATAAACAGACATACCTAACTAGGCATCTTTCCAAGGCCCTCGAATTATCAGAACTATCGTTTCCCCATCAAGCTACCACTGAAATATGTAAATGGTCATACAGGTTATGACATGGGATACACTCCCATTTTACGCCACTGGCCCGAGGACTCAGCAGGGAGCTTGCGTGAAGCGTAAAATCATAATATTTAAACTAAACTAAGGGCAATAGACTTAACATAAATAAGTCGGCTAATCCTCAGAATAAATATTCCTTAACACCTAATCATAAGTATTCCTTAAACCTTTAATCATAATTATTCCTTAAACACCTAATAACTATTATTTACTAAAAATCTAGCAACTATCCCTAGGCCTAGACAAGACGTAGGTTAGTCTCTATTCCTCCTTTCATCTATAGCCGTCCACGTTACTTCCTCCTGTCGAGCTGACCCCTCGTCGTGAACAACATAGCCACCGCTGCGCAGATGTTTGGTTATTTGAATGTGCGATGTCCGTCTCTTAGACTATCGGCGATAGCAATCATATCGTTGCCAAGCTATCCCTTGAGTTATATAGCGGTAGAAGCGAAGAATACCGGGATGGAAGAAAGTGAAGGGTGGGGGTGACACTCCACGAAGTTCTGGAAGGTCAGCTCCGCCTAGTGGACTGGCTAAAAGCCACCTTCAGTCTTTCCGGAAACTCTATCCAGTCGAGTGCAATATTATTGAGTGCCGCGGTCCCGCCACTGTTCCCATGGTGTCTCATCCGATGGGGCCAGGATCTTCCCATGAAGTCACAACGATGTTGGTATGTAACACAGATTATTATGTATTACAGGACTAGTATGTTGATAATACGTATGTTTATTTACCCATGTTTAGCTGCTTTAACCTTTCTTTATATCCCAAAAGGGTCGGACTGGTTTAGCCCGTTACAAACTTCCAGGCCCTTATTATTTCCCCATTTGAAATATTATACTTCTCGTTTTATTATAGTAACATAAGATTTAAAATAATACATTTTTTAATCTATCCTATTATAAAGCTAACAGACATGCACATTAATAAATTTAAATAACATTCTTAAACGCTTAAGCAGAACGTAGACAAGGTATTCAATTACATATTTTAATGTATTAAAAGCTTTAATTATTATATACAAAGTGTATGGATTTATGTGTGACGTAACTGGGCTGTGAATCAGAAGTGATACGTCACTTACAAAAGGTGTAACAGGGGTGTACAAAGTAGGGCTATTAACAATCCCAGCAGAAACTTGGAAAGCCTTATCTCGGGTACAATCGAACATAGAACATGCGTTCATAAGGATTTTTTGGATTATTTTGAGGTATAATATCCACACCTCAGTTACTTCCCACATAAATTGATACCTGTATAGGCAATATTATCAATGAATCTGAATTTCATTTACTTTAATGTAAAAATGGGTCACACATAAATGTGATGTCACAATATTTCACAATTTCCACGTAAAAAGTGTATATGCCAAAGACACGTTTGAGCCATAATAAATGAGACAAAAAGATCCATTCCCTCAATCTCAAGCACATCACAAACTGAGTGCCACGTTTTTGGAATTAATGCTTACTTGTTCCTCTATTTATATATAGATCTGAATGCTTTACACAAACACGCGCGCACACCGAGTGTCTTTCTCATTATATCGATTGCATTATTTATTCAGAAGGCCTTGATTGCTGAGGAGAGAATGCGATCTCCCCAACTTAGGATGGAGAGAGAAAGGGGTGGCATTGGCCGGCGGCTGAGCTCCTTGTGATGTGACATCTCCCCCTTAGACTCCATCTAGAGGCCCTACTCATTGTCTGGACCAAGTGGAGGTACTGCACGTCAAGACAAATGCTGATCTCTATACAAAGTCATCTAACTGAAATTCTTCTTTTTCCCTCTCTCTTTTTCTTGCGGCCATAAGGCGCTCCACAAACAATACCTCGAGGTGCCTCTTGCATGGAACAATCGCACAACAACTGGTAGAGTTGCTTCAAATCTATCCCATAATCTCGGGACTGGAGTTCGAATCCAATTCCTTCTTAATCAATCCAAGTTGTTAATATTTAGCCCCGCGTCATACTACCCAATCCAGGTTGTTACTAATACTATAGCTCACTTCGATGGTTGATTACAGGGAGCTCGGGGATATAATCTAAATGCTAAATGCTAAATTCTACCGCTCTCATTTCTAACTCATCAGCGTAATTATTACAATTTTTTAGACACGAAAGGGTAAATCTCAGTAAAACGTATCGACACCCACAACAGAAATTGGGGAATGTAGTAGGACCCTCACATCCGCATTTTTAGCTCTACCACGGTCACATTAAACTGCTATTATATAACGTGATATTCATGTGGCATATATACATAGGTAAAGTTTAATTGATAAATTATTCACAGTATGACATTACCCAACTATCAAACATAAGACATATGCACAGATGGACTTATGTTGTTTTGAGGTCTACTACCCACACCCTAGCTACTCCCCATATAAATTGATTCAGCCTGTATATATACAAATCTCTTGTTAACTCTATTCTTGTAAGCTTAGTTCTCCTTTACCTTTATGTCACTTCTACATAAAAAAGGACAAACCACCCAAAGTGTATTTCTAATTATGTTGTTCCCCTGATTTCTTTAGGAAGTCTTTATTAATGTGGGAATAAATATATAATAATATTATGTAACACTACTGAATGGGGCGAGGAGTGTTAGGTGGATTGTGATCGTGAACAAAAAAAACAACTCAATATTGTATTGTGTTGGTGAAATTTACAATTAACACAGTAAATAGTTACCACTTGAAGACTAATCAGACAATCTCTAAGAACTATTGTTTATTGGGCGTAATTTTAACGACATAGGAATAACCATATAGGGTACAAACATAATAAAATAATACATTATTGCTTGCATTTTTTAAACAATTAATATATGCATTTTTGAAAATAGCAATAGCAGAAGTACCAGAAGTGTTTTCATTCTCAAATATGAGGTCAATAGTCCAACCTATGGATCAAGGAATAATTAAAACTTTCAAGTAATTCTACTGACGTCTTGTGGTCCAGAACATTCTCTCGGGTGCTTTCATTGGTAAGAATGGCAATATTAAAATTGTCATTCTTCAATCTTCCTTAATGTGTAACAGTGCGTGGTACCAAGTGACAAACAAACACTATCGCCAACTGCTTTCTAAAAGATTTCTTTCACAACGATAGCGAAGAGCAAAATGAAGCCGTTGAGGAGATCGTACCCACTGTGTACAACTGCGAAGATGTTGGTCATAACGCAGGAGCTCCTTATGAGGATTTTGTGAACTTGGATGAGAACTTAGCAATTGTCGATGAACCGACAGAAGCTGAAATTTTGGCAGACGCTATGAACAATATAAGTGACAGATCATCCACAGATGAAGAAGGGGAACAGACAGAATTTCCAGAAAAACCTATCCCAACATTTACACCGGCCATGGACCGCATTGAAGAGTTGAGACAGTTTGTTGAGAGACATCATAATGTAAGCGCTTCTATTATTCAAGTGCTGAATAAACTAGAAGAACTTACTCCAACTCAGAGTATTAACTCCAAAACATAAGAATTAAAAAAAAAGTGTAAATATGATACTTGCTATGTAAAATATAATAAATAAAATGCTAAGTATACACTATTATATTTTACTTCAATGAACTGGCGTTTGAAGTTTTTTTAGCCCAATACAAACTTATCTAATTCGAATTTTTGGAAATTTGAATTCTTCTAGTGGTCCCTTCAGCTTTGAATTGACCAGGCTCGACTGTACTACTTTATAGAAAATACATTATTATTATTATTATTATTATTATTATTAGCACCGCGTCTTACTACCCGTTCGGGTTATACGCACTTACACTAATTTGTAATGGTAGGGTGATTGTGAGATGAAATGGAGGACCTACAGTTTAACGTGAAATCCAAACCACGGTGGAGGCCTGGCATTCCCCACATTCACAAGATGTCTTGTCAGAGGTGAAGGAAGGATTTGGCAATCAGATAAATCTGTGCCGGGACCGGTATAGCAAATACAGTTCCTCAATATTTGTATCCGTCTATTAAAAAAACAAGTTATTTAAATTTTGAATTATTTTGATCATAGTTGTTTTTTTGGATAAAAATCTTATTCTCAGAAAATCAATTTTTGTGCTTTTTATTTATGGATGAACTATTACGCATAAATTAACGTGAAGTATTTCCAGTATAAGCATTTATCCATATTACTCGAACTCAAAATAATCGCGATGTTTCTATCCTAACTCTACTAGAAAGGGAAAATGTCAACTCGCACACCCCTAATAATATCCAAACCGACAAAAATGGATCAAAGAATGATATATAGCTAAACGTTCCCACAATCAGAAGATTATGGCATAGTTTATGTACTGTACTTGAACATTGTATATGATGTTAAAAAATGACATGCCATCAAAATCCAGACCATGATATAATTCATATTCACATCGTTGTCTTTAGTTACTTATTCAAGAAACAACAATATTATCTATATTTACCAGTGATTTTATAAATTTCCCAATGCAATTGGGTGAAAGTATGAAACATTAATAGCATTATGTACATTTACTAGTGATTTAATAAAATACCTAATTCATGTTGATAAATTTTCAGAACATAGATCTAACCTAACACAACCTAACAAAACCTAGCTTAGCCTAACCTAATTCAACCTAGCCTAGTCTATCCTAAACTTGACGTGACTTATTAACATTCACAAATGGCTTAAAGCAATTTAAAAACCCACCGGTGATTTTGTAAAATGCTCAGCGAGTACGTGAAATAATACAGAAATTTCTTACAATCCTCAACTCAATTAATGGTTTTTAGATTTACCGGAGAATGTACAAACCCACCACACTCAGCACATTAACAGTAGCATATACGAGTACATTATACATTGGGGTAGTGTGTGTCAAAACACACAACATGACACACACACACACACACATATATATATATATATATATATGCTACGGGTAGAGTAGAGTAACTTATATTAGGCTATGTTAGATTAGTTTAAATTAGGCTAGGTTAAGCTAGGTTAGGTTAGGTTAGGTTAGTTAAAAACAAGCATTAAATTAGCCGTTTTGAATGCTAGTCCACTGCTACGATCCAATTTATTGTAAAATTTCAAAATATGTTTTAAAAAAAAATTTGTATTGAAACGTGCTTAGTTTTACCAACATTATTCCACGTTATCCAAGTCTTGCTGGCTAGTGTCGATATTATCCGGATAGTGTCGTAAATGAGATATATTACTTTATATTTCTGACTCCATCCACCGCACCTGGCTAATGCTGACATATCCCGGCTAAGCTCGACACATATAAATATACACACACACTGTAATCATGTGTGTTAGACCACACAGCATGACACATGCATATATTTACACTGAGGCTATGTGACTAAAAGCAAACATTCCAATATCAGGGTGTCCAACCAAACTATATTTTAAAATTCCCTGACTTTTTAAGGTTTCCTCAAGCCAAATTCCAACTTTTTTATTAACTATATAAGCATTCTGAAATTGTGTCACTCTATGACAGGTAAGGATATCAGGCTAAGGCAATGGCCTATTGGAAAGTGCGACTCAAGTTAAATTTCAGTGAAAACAGAGGCCTATTGGAATATTAAAAGATCATCTTACACCGACATACTCTAAAATTGTTGAGGCAGATTCTATGCGTATAACAATGCCCCAATTTTGGCTAAAGAATCTCGTTAGAGGGGTAGAAAGAGGAAAAAATTATAAGTTGATCTTGAAAATTGAGATTAGTATGCTCATCAGGAACAACTGTGCTAAAAGGGACTAACAGTGAGTATTAATTAAAATAATAGTTATTTTGACTATTATAAATAAAATCTGTGTATTTTTTGTAATGAATATGTGAAAGTTCCAGAAATTTTATAAAATCCCTTGATTTTTCACTTACCAAGCAAAATCCCTGACTTTAATCTGTTTTCCAGGTTTTTTTAGTCGCTGGACACCCTGACTATGACAGTTTTTCCCAAATAATGGACCGCAATTCGTTACCAGACCACTAAATAGAAACGTAGGTTCATTGAAAATGTAATTAACTTACGCACGGTTAATTATTTGTTCCAAAAATATTACGAGTGTTCCAGTAACAGGCTGAGAGGAGTGTCCAGTAAACTGTCACAAGTCAAAGACAAGAGTGTCGATTAAAAAAATTATAAATAGATGAAAGTACAGGCATAGCAAACATTGCAAGTTTAATGTATTTTTAAGAAAATATATGGTTCATAAAGAATTTTTCTTTTGCAAATCCCTTCAAACAAGAAGATCATCTTAAGAAATGTATAATTTATCTGACGATTTTTTTAAAATTCAAAATCGCATTGAATGGAAATAAAATGTGCGGGATTAAGTATATATGAAGTTCTCTTATTGGACTTTCTCGAGGGTCTAAGCGGTAGTATTTCACAGTGTGTGGGTGTATTTTAACAGTTAAATAAAGGAGTCAGATGTGAAAACAATGCCATTACTTTTGAATGCAACTATCCCAGAAACCATCTTCAGGGTTCAAACGGTCTATGGCATCACTCCCGTGTTAACTTGGCTTGCTTATAATGGGGAGATCGGGGCTCAAATCCCGATCAGGTCTACTAAGGTTGTTTTTTACGAAATTGTTTCCCACTCTCCTTCCCCACAAATTCGGTTAGATTACCCCTAAAATGCTTCCTTCCTCACTCCTACCCCATTTGAGTAATTATAATATTTGCGTGTAACCTGAACCGGTTGCAAGACAAGGTGATAAAAAAACTATCCAAGAAAATGAAAATTTCATCAAATATATCAAATTTTCCCTACTGAATTCTGGGATCTTTACTGCTCCATGCAAAGAAACGGGAAAGTGAATACACTTTCTTCATTGCGAGATTCGTTGGTTATCAAGAGGACACTTCTTGGAACTATTCTTTGAATTGAAGGATGAGGCTTAATTTTTTTTGTGGTAGCATCTAAGAATAATATATTATATTTGAATTTAAAAATCGCTTGTGTAGTTAAAAAACTTAAACTTGAACTTCCAAGGTAATTATATAAATATGTTTAAGGTAAGCTATACGAAAAGAATGAAGCAGTAAATAAAACATTTCGTTTCACTTCTATTAAAGAATAGCTTTTAGGACCCAAATCAAGCCTAAAGAAATATTGTACTCGAATTTCAAGTGGTGAGGTATGGATAAGGATTTCCTTTACATTGAACCCTACAGATGTATTACTTGATTATTTGATTAAAACCGTTATTATTTAATTGAGTGACGAAGAACTACCAGTCATTAAATCTGACATTGAGTCTATTAATTTGAACTGTCTTGTGACATTGTACTGAGGGACAAATTTGATAAAGTTTCATTAATTTTGTTTTGGCTGAGCTGCCGTTGTGAATATCCTGCCCTAGCAACAAAATCTGTGAGATCTACCATGACGTATAAGTGTGAAGCAGGGTTTTCTTAATAGTTTTTCCTAATAAATAAATACAATGGCATATTGGACATCGAAGAAAATCTAAGGATAAATTCGACCTCTCTTCCTTCTAGCCTGAAGTTTTTGTGTTAACTAAAACAACACCACACTTCTCATTTTTCAGCTTATTTATTAAAGACACAGACTGAAAGTATTAGCTGTGTATTACGCGTATAAAATGAGAAAACAACGGAAAAATAGAAGATATTATGTACATTCTATAGTGGCTCAAAGAAGTGTGAAAGGTGCTTTCACGACATTGTACATTGATTTACGTGGAGATAGTGACAAATTTTTTAACTATTT
>CABFVZ010004970.1:0-22269 GCA_902151445.1 Timema monikensis
ATGTTTACAAATTCCTCAACTGTTAGCAATAACAACGCGTCACTAATATAGCCTGAGGGCTGTGGCGAGAGGGCATCCACACTACTGGTTTCCTTCTCATCATTTAGATTCTAGGATACACGATCAAGTGACAGTGGTAAAGAAGGCCGACTTTAGGGTTAGGGGTTCCTGGTTTGGTGCTGGGTGTCTCCTAAAATAGCTAATTATATGAGTGTATGTAGGTCTATGTTTTGCAATGCAATATATGTCTAGGTTAATCATTTTACCCAGATATGACAGTTATACCTGAAACACTCTTTAGCAGCTGGATTAAGGGAGGGGTGCACGGCATTACACGATGGCGGATCCATCATATAAACTAGTCAAATTTATTTAATCTAATATTTTAATGTTATAAATAATATCTAACACCGCTCTCGCCTTATTTTCTACATGACCTAATCAATAGCTATTCCAACTTAGCTTTAATGTGCAGAAAAGCAAGCGGATTAAAACAAAAACTACCCATTAAGTTTAATATGATAAGCAATTACTTGTATTAAAACTTTTTTTTTTCTATTCATACCTACTAAAAAAATTGAGGCCCATACACATATTTATTACCTTTATTATAACAGTGATTTTTTGTTTAATTTCTTATGTTTGTAGTATAAGGAAAAAACACGATTTTTACCAAAGTAAGTCATTTTTATATTATTATAACAATTATTTAAAATTATTTTTACTAACTAGTAATATTATTATCATCAGAATGATAAATACAAATTTTGATTAGTTAAAATAATTAAATCTACACTTGAAGGAGCCTTATGAAAACCAATGGCCCCCCGCCTCCACCCCACCTCAACAACGGGCCCTGGATCCACCTTTGGTACAACCTTGACAACACAAGGTGGCGAGAGGAACATGAAACAACGTGATCAAATTAGCTAGGACATCACTAAACTCGAGTTTATCATCAAGTTTACAAATAGTGTTTTTTACCTCGTTCTTTGAGCTTGAAAATTCAATAAAGTGAAAATAAAATAAACAATCCACTAAAAAGTAAACCCGATAGTTTAGCTCAAACAGTTTCGCTTCTAGTTATTGAATTAAAGGTCCTAGATTCGACTCGTTACAAGGTAAAACATCTACAGTCATGAAATTTGTAAATTTATCTTAAATTTCGCTAGGTAGAAAATGGGCGGTGTAGGATCTGGTTGTTGTACATATACTATGATTCACTTAGAATAAAATTAGAGTAACCAGAACACTGGCCCAATAAAAGTTCAGAAAAAAACTTTGCACGTAGCATTAAACCACTTTGTAACTAATTTAAGTAAATGTATGCCAAGGTAATTATGAAAAGTAGTTATAATAAGTAACATGATATAGCTTAGACAGTTCATAACATAAACATATCAGTGTGTAGAGTCCAATTTTCATACCAAAGACAGCTACAAAAGTAACTTGATCTACTTTCACGTATTCATACGTCAAGTTATGTGATATACAGATGCCACTAATGATTGATATTATCCATACCTATTAAATAACACTAATAATATAGTAAGATTTTATTAATATTGACCACAAAAAGTTAGTATTTTTTAAAGTGTGTTTCCTGCGAAAATTGGACTGTAGAATTACGTTAGCCTCCCTCCTTGCCGCAACAGTAATAATTTCCAGCCTTCATATCGTGTGTGAAAACCAGTGTTTGAGCAGTAACGACCTACCGGAAAAGAAAGAAAAGCGGCAGAACTGATAATGACCGGCCTCTTGAAAGGACAAATGGGTCAATGGTCTCCCCCTACCCCACCTCTGAATGACTCCGTGGTCGGCCTCGTGGTCCAGCATTCCTGGATACAAATCTAGATGTCCCGGGTCCGATTTCCGGTGGTTCTATAGATATTTTTACCTAAGAGGAATTGTTCCTATGTTTGCTATGGTCTGATTAATTAGGCTTAAGCTAGTTTCAAGACTTATACTGGTAACATTTTATCATCATCACAACCTCATCAGGACGGAGTAACTGCACCCACATGCTGGTTTAACTTCAGTAGAAGACCAGAAATACTTTGCCGACGAACACTGGAGGTATACGCAAAGAGCAAACAAAACAACTAGGGAATCTGAATGGGGGTGTTTTGATAGCATGTGAATCACCTAACCAAATGCAGTATAGAGCGTACTTATTTTTACATGCTATTATTATTATTATTATTATTATTATTATTTTTAGCACCGCGTCTTACTATCCGTTCGGGTTATACATACTTAATCTAATGTGTAATGGTAAGGTGATTATGAAACGAAATGGAGGACTTAAGCTTAACGTGGAATCCGAACTACAGTGGAGGCCTGGCATTCCATACATTCACAAGTTGTGATTAATACAAGTGTTGTCAGAGGTGAATGAAGGGTTTGGCGATCAAATAAGTCTGTGCCGGGGCCGAGGATTGAACCCCGGACCCACATCACAGAAGTCTGACACCTTACCCCTAGACCACCAGGTCACCTTTTACATGTTACACATATTTAAACTAATGGGGTAGGAGGGAATAAAATCAAATTTGAAAGGAAATGTAACCTAATTTACGTGGATGGAGAGTAATAAGCCATTTAAAAAATTAAAATTAATACATTCACCTGGGTTTCAAACTCTGACTTACCAGTCATCAGCAAACCAAATGAGACCAACGTCTTTGTCCACATGACCACCAGTGCGGGTGTGTGTTTATAATGTGTGCTTTAAAAAAGCAAACGGAAAAAAGGTAATTGCGGACTATCCCATGACGGACACAGTCCACGTAACAAATGAATGACCTATCTCTCTATTTCAGCCGCTCAAAGCCTTCTCTCCTATACAAAGCACACTATAGCTACCCCGAATGATGTATTTATCTGCATCAAGACACTCCTAGTGCACTTAACGGTGTAGCGCGACCGCTAAACAAACAAAACACTCGCCACTCACTACAGTTAAATACACCGGCACGCTTTGAAAACATAACGAACGCGTCATTGCTTGGAGATCTGGCTTGAATTAGTTTATCTGGGTCTCGCGGACTAAACGTCAAGCTCATCTGGTCTGGTTTGCCGGTGACGGGGAGGTCGGGTGTACTAACGTGGGTACATTTCTTACAAGTTCTTTCAACCTCCTTCCCATTCTACTTGCGTAGATATGCGAATAGCCCGGACATTTATCAAAAAGTGGAGCAAAAAAAAAACCCCAATGGAGTTAGTTTTGTGCCAAAGTGATTGATTAACTGAGTCTTGATAAGACGTGTATTAATCACAACATGTGAATGGGTGGAGTGCCAGGCCTTCATCGTGGTTCGGATCCCACGTTAAACTGTAGGTCCCCCATTTCATCTCACAATCACCCTACCATTACACATTAGCGTAAGTGTGTACAACCCGAATGGGTAGTAAGACGTGGTGCTAATAATAATTAACTGAGAAGGCCGTGGTTAGATTTCTAACCTATTTCACTGGATTTTAATTTTAATTTTATTTTGTTTACAAAGTGACCACAAAAATGTATTATAAAATTTATTGACATTTCCAGGTTTTTTAGAATATCTTTTTTTTTATTCTCCACTTAACCCATTTAAAGTTTTTGAATGAAATGAAATTTGAATTAAAGCAATTTTTCTGTTTACTACATTGATAACATATTTCCAAAAAAATCCTAATGATTGCTAAACATCTACATTCTCATACCCAGATAGGTGGCCACATGTTCTAACGGATATTTAGGTTCAAATCTCGGTCGGGTGGACCAAGTTGTTTTTCCCAAAATTGTTTTCCACTTTCTCTCCACGCAAATTATGTTACACTTCCTTTAAATATAACCTTCATAATCCCTAAAACCAATTACGTAATTATAACGTAAGCGTATAACCCGAACAGGACGCGAAGCTAAAAAAATCTTAAAAGTTCTTTATTCCGTATTTAATGTTTTAGTTATTATTTGTAAATGTGTTATGAAATAAACCTTGTAGAGTAAGTTAATGTTAGCAGACTGCATTTGAATTCTAGACAATGCATTTGGTTAGCATCGAGAAACAAAATATTTCACTTTTGGTTAAATTTTTAGTTGCGGAGTTAGTTGAAGATTCAAATTACCTGACTTTTCCTAATTTTTGATTACATTCCTTGACATTTCCCTATTTACCCTGAAATCAAAAAAATTCCCTGACTTTTTTAGATTTTCCCCGTCTGTAGCCACCATGTTTTACACCCTCTCGATAGACCAATGATGGCTGGACCTCTTCCCTAAAATTCACCCTCCTTAAACTGTTCCTTTATATTAAGTTGCTAATAGCCAGAACGCTGCCACTAAAGCTTGCGGTTAAAAAAAAAGACGTATAAAACATTATTGAGTTTACTGTGAATTTATTTACAAGCTACTAGGATATGGATTCTTCGTGTTTGAACCAACCCATTATTATACGTATAAGATATTATCAAATTTTTCATCAGAGCGTTCCGCTTCAAAGAGCTCTGGTTTCATACATAGGTACAGTCCCGGTATTGAAAAAATATGGCTAGCTTACAAGGGAACGTAATCAAGAGCCCATCTCAGATAGGATTACCCGAGAAATTAGATACAAGATTACGTTCGAACTAGGAAGCGTATTGAAGTATGGTTTGCTGCATTCTTCTCAACAACAAATCAATTAGCATCAAACATTTTTTTTAAGTTCGATTTTTTACTTTCACTCGACATCTCGAAGAGAAAGTATTGTGAATGTCAAAAAAATTAAACTCAACATTTTGATAAATGTCGACGTTTTATGACCCCCTGAAACAAACCACAATTTGCTTTCGCAATGCCGCCTATCTGTCTGTCCTCTGTACCCCGGAGTAGAGCCGAAAATATTTTACCGATTGGGCTAATATCTGGTAGCTGGGGTTTTCATAAGGTCCCCCCGAGGAGTTTTTGGAATTAGATATCCAACCCTAAATTTAAGGGCTGTTCAATGAAGGGTAAATAGGGAAATAATCAATTTTCTCGAAATTCACTATAAAGATTTTTATTAAATTGTATATCTAAAGGTGACCTGGCAATCTGGGGATAAGGTGTCAGACCTTTGTGCTGGAAGTCCGGGGTTCAATCCCTGGTCCTGGCACAGATATTAATCATAACTTGTGAATGTGTGGAATGCCAGGCCTCCACCGTGGTTCGGATTCCATGTTAAACTGTAGGTCCTTCATTTCATCTCACAATCACCCTACCATTACACATTAGCGTAAGTGCGTTTAACCCGAACAGGTAGAAAAACGAGTTGCTAATAATAATGATAATGATGATGATGATGATAATGATGATAATAATGATGATAATGATAATAATAATAATAATGATAATAATAATAATGATAATAATAATAAATAATAATAATAATATTTATATTTATATCTATACATTGTTTATAATGATAAACAAGATAGCAACTCTCATTTTTTCGTGAAAATGACTCTGAAGTTACTTTACGTAGGGAAATTTTCCTATTTTCATAATTTTTTCGCAACTACTTGAGATACGAAATATCTATCATTGTAAAGGTGTAGTATTATTAGAGATAAACATTTTTTATTGGAAATATATTTTTATAAAACCAATAATTTCTGAGCCATAAGCAAGTATATATGTTACTTTTTAATTCAGGTCTTTGAAAATTAGTTTGATTCTTATGCTCTTTGGAGGACAAAGTTTCTCTTATCTCAATTTTTCTGTAAAAGTGTTCCTAATTCCTATTGCCATAAAGTAACAGTGTATATTATTTATTTATGATCTTGGTTTAGTGTTCCTACAACAATGTATAGCCCTGTTATTTCACTAACAAATCTCACAAGTTTTTAGTAAATGTTTATTTTAAGATAAAAAGCGGAAGAAAGTCTTGTGTGGTGGTGGGTGCATCGTGCCATTTATTTAAAATGCGGTAAAACTGTGTCTCTGGTGTCATTTCCACACTGTTTTCTAAAGTTGAATACAGAAAACCTAAGTGACGTCTGGTTCGGGTCTTATTAGGTATGATTCGTGGGATGAGACGGGCTCTTAAAACCCGTCCACGAATGTTGAATGGAACTGTACTTCACGAACGATTTGAACGTGATCCTTGCGACACAGAACGTGGCCAGAGCGCTGATTGATCGTTTTGAACTTATCGTTGTATAAAATCAAACTAGAGTCTAATTTTCATATAATGAACCTTTTATATATATATAAAAAACATTTGACAAACGTTCAGTGATATTTTATATGGTTGTGCTAAGATCATTCTAAACGCAAAACGAGGTTTAGCACGCGTCTTAATACCCGTTCAGGTTATATGCGTAAGTTCTAATTACGCTAATGGATTAGGAATTGGAAAAATTGAATTTAGAGGAAGTGAACCCGCATTTGCGTGGAGAGAGTGGAAAACCATTTAGAAAAAACTTCTCGTTTACCCGACCAAGATTCGAACTTCAATCGCCCCAATCGGCAGTCTAGCTCAAAATGAAACAAGCGCGTTAGCCAACTACACCACCGAGGCGAGTCAAAACGAAGTCGAAGTTAAGCTTGAAACACGTAAAGCTAAATCGAAGCTGAGGTCAAAGATAGGGGTTTCGTTGTCGACACATACCACTATTTTAATTTTTTAATAATTCATTAAGGTCCTCGGCCCTGTCGAGTGTGAGTCTAAAACCTATTTTGTGGATGGTGGGTGGGAGGGTGAAAGGCGTGGCGTGGTTTCACAATCGACCAAAGTATCCTTCCGCGCCAACAAGACAAGATGGATCACAGAAACCGTAGATGGCGCTAGCTACCGGACAGGTCTTGCGGAAAAATCATACGTTTGAAAATATCAGTTTTCTCTAGAACGAGTGAAATTTTCATGTTAATATTTTCAACACTCCTTTTAAGATAATGTATCGATGTTTATTAATTGTTTCATTTTCTTATTTTTTATTATGAAGCCGACAGTTTTCTGTTGGAAAATGTCAATTTTATCAATATCTGATCACTGTTAAAATTATAGAGGCGTGTATATAAAAAATATAACTAGAAGGATGGGCACATTAAGAGTTTAAGGAATAAATATAAGATGTATAGATAAAAGAAAAAAAGAAAAAGTAAAGTGGAGAAAATACGCAGGATCTTTGATAAGTTTTTAAGCCGATCGGGGCCAAAAAGATTGCCAACTCTTGGTTTAGAGTATGCACGTACGGACTAAGTAGTCAATTTTATATGGTCTGGTTTGCCACAAGAATACTCGCCCCTGACAACTTAAGATTTTAATAATGGTGACATGAGAGAAGATTTCAGTGGTGTGGGTTTCATCGGCTAAATATCCTCCACGTGGCGAGGTAATTTCCTCCACGTTCTCTAAAGACAGCCACGCAATAAGACGTCACAGGGGGTAATTAGGGCTCTCATTTACAGGTATGAGAAGCGCCATGTTTGGTCCAAGTTAGTGGAAGGTTTAGGCTTGAAGATTAAGAAAGATAATATTTCGATTCGAATAATTTAAACGTCTGAGGTGTAAATAATTTTCATAATTAATTTATGTTTAAGAAAATATGCTCATTTTAGTTGCTAAAATATTTAATTTATTGTATTTTATACTTTTAAAAAATATCTAAAATTGCATGGCCAAATTACAATCTAATAGTAATGTCACTCCAACCTTTGACAGGGAAAACTTACATAGATAAATAAGATATTTAAAGGCAATTAGATCTATTTTAATGAATGTAAACATACAATTGTGTGAAAAATATAATGTAAACCTATAATTTGAAACTGAAAAAAATGGCCAAAAATCACAGCTGGACGTCAACTAGAGACTTACATGTGCAAGATGAACTTTTCCGCGGTGGTTTCCTTGGACATGGAGGTCATAGTACAAACTCCGGCCGATTAAAATGTGAGTTAGTTCGCAAATAATTATTGTGGTGTACAATCACTTTACCCTAAAATATATCAAGCTTACCTTGTTTGATTCCACTTTGGTATAGCTTACAAGCTGGTGCCATAGTACGCCTATATAAGTAATCAATACTGCTTTCTTTCATGGTAGACGGAAGGTACATAAATAATATGGATAAAATACATGCAAGCTAATTTTTATCTAAAATACATAATAACTAATTTGTATTTCATATACATAGAAACTAATTTTTATATTAGGGTCTCTCCTTAAACTACGTAAGGTTTTTTCTCTCTTTATTTTCAAAATCCTCCCCCACGTAAAAGATTGCAAGATTTTCCGTCATACCACCCCCTCCCATCAATTATGTGTTTTTTATTTACGATTTGGCAGATTAGATTATTTTAATCGGTTATCTGACATGAGGAATGGTAATAAAGAGAGGTATATGACATTTTAGCATACATAGTTGCATTGGTAAATGAAATTAATTAATTAATTTTTTTCCTGCAAACTTTTTTTAAAATTTTGTCTCACTACAAACAGTTATAAAAAAACCTTATGTGAGATGGATTCTGACCCCCCGTTCCCCCTCGTAAGAAACTACTTAACACCCCTTCTACCCTCCATAAGCCCTTGGGTAGTTATTTAAGGACGGCCCTTTATGGTCTGTCAATGTTGGAATTTTAGTTTCTAAAAATTGTATTCTTTATACATAAACCTTTGGCAAGTCTTCCTTTCCTTTCCATCCGTCTTGAGAAGTAGCAATCTGCCCCCCCCCCCCCCCCCCCCCCCNCAGTCCCTCTTATAGTCTCCTCGTCTTTCAGGAATTCCTGCTACTACATCACGCATTTCCTGCTTCACTTGTTTTTTCTAGTGTGTGCTTGCGTGTCCCAGACAGAAAGACCACGTGTGCCTCATGTGCGTCCGGGTGTGTCCCACGAGACCGATCCTGAAGGAAAGAAGAAAGAAAGGGGCGTGTGAAGCAACCTAGATTGAAATATTGTGTTATATATTTTATAGTGTACAAGAATTAGGACACAACCATTTCGGTGGCAGCATGGTTTAAGGCGCTACTCTCGTAGTGGACTAGATCACCTATGAAGGTGAGATCTAGGTTCGCATAGAGATCGGGTATACTTAAGGAGGTTTTTCCAAAATGGTTTTCCCCTCTTTCTCCAAGCAAATGCGCGTATACTTCATCTAACTATAACCTTCCTAATCCCCAAAAGCCATCAGCATAGTTAGTATATAAGTGTATATCCTTAACGCGTAGTAAGATGCGGTGCTAAAAAAATTAATAAATTAGGAAACGATGTTTGTTAGATTTTTATTATTATTTATTATTATTTAGTACCGCGTCTTATTACCCGTTCGGGTTCGGGCTTTGAGTACTAATTACGCTAATGGATTATGAATTAGGAAGGTTGAATTAGAGGAAGTGAACCCGCATTTGCGTGTAAAGAGAGTGGAAAACTATTTAGGAAAAACCACACTCAGTTCACCCGACCGAGATTCGAACCTCGATCTCCCCGTCCTCAGCAGTTGAGCTCAACACGACTAGCGCGTTAGCCAACTACGCCAACCGAGGCGGGTGTTTCTGTTAGAACACAACCCAAGCTTTTATAGTAAGATTTGCTTTGCTCAAGGATGTAAACTAATGTAATACCGGAGCAGTTTTTCGATAGGTCTTACCGTTTAGCCACAAGAGACCGCCAAAGAAAGGTCCGCACTGACTTTAAAGTTGCTCCGACATTTTGAATTTTTTTCATGGGTTAAAATTTAATTTTTTAAATTGTTGAAATGTTATCAATGTTCCCCACAAAAAAAATATATTGTATTTTCAAAAAATGTCGTTTCTACCAGAATCCTGCTATAGTTTGGCTCATTCAAAACATGTAATAACTAAGGACCTACATGGATATTCGTCTATACCGGACAGGCGAATAGAGTAATTGAAATATAAACATGGATTAAAGATAAAACTGTGTTTTTTTTAATCAACTAATCTAAATTATATTATTTGATAAACGTATTGTATGTACAATCGGTGAAAAAAAAGGCAATACATTCCAAATATTTTGCCTGGAATTGTATGCATGCAATTATTGCTGCAAAATTAGTGGAAGGCAAATAATAATAAAAAACACCAACTATAACATGTTTATGTTCATTTGACAATAATACAGTAGCTCCATGGCTTCTTTGGTGCTGACTGACAGCTCACAGCTGACTTCTGACAGTCAACATTTAGGTATATACCTAGATTTTGACCATTGGAAGTGACAGCTGCTAAACACATGTTTTTGCAGATTATATGGTTCGGCGTAGGGATACATAATTTGGTCTGGTAACATTTTAAAGCTTTTATCTGTCAGCTGTGAGCTGTCAGTCAGCACCAAAGAAGTCGTGGGGATACTGTACTTCTAATATTCCTCTCAAACGTCCCAATAATCGAATAAAATTGGCTTAAACGATATTAACTTAATGGATTTACATTTACATTTAAATTATTCTGGTATAAATTAACTCGTGTTGTGGTTATCGGGAAGGTTCGAGGGTCCAAAATGAGGGCTTGAGGATGCCATTTTGGTAAAAGTTATAATAAAACTAACATGATTTCGAGGCTTACATATGAACTAGGTAGTAGGAACAGCAGCTGACAGTTATTAAAAAATACTTTCACACATTCTTTCGTCAAGTCATGTGATCCTTAACTGCCAAATTTAATAAATATAAATACTTATAAAATAATATTATACATATATCATAATGTTATCAATATTTACCGCACAAGAACAAATGTTTGCATGTTCAAAAGCGTCCTTACCGTGATCTTGTTATTATCTAATGCTGGCTCGACCACAAATAAGAATCTGTTTCCGTGAGAAAGGAGCTTTCACAGAAACACGGAACACATTTCTCGGGAGGCTACAACAGCTCGTTAAGGCGAAGAACAAGTTGGATACCGTCAGGCAGGCTAAAGAAGACATTTCAAAGTAGTATGGTTGAAACTTAATCAACCAGCCCTAGCAGGAAAGGAGGGAGAGCTTTCTATGAGAAATCTGGAATAACTGACAAGTTGTGCTTCAAGACTAACATACCGCTTCCTTCAGACCTTCACACAGATTTATTTTATCCTCTCTCTCTCGGTTTAAAGCAAGTATCGAATGAGACTAGGGTCGCCGGCGCCACTTTAACAGCTTTAATCAATTAAGGTATAGATGTGTGTATAGTCAATTCACAGTAACTTTTACCTTTTCTTAAAGTCTAAAAGCCACCAAAAACACAGTTTATGGTACATCCGCCTCACAAAATGTCTTCTTATTAATCTGTATCACGTTTAAAACAATTACCTACATTAACCCTACCTAACACGCCCAGCAGGGATTCGAATCTTGACCTCTGGGTCATCGTCAAAGAAGCTTAGACAATCTTGAAGCAAAATTCATGTGCCCGTCGATGTAGGTAGTATGTCGTCACTTTACATCATTTCGCCCTTCCTTCACCTCTGACAAGACTTCTTGTGAATGTGGGGAATGCCAGGCCTCCACCGTGGTTCGGATTCCACGTTAAACTGTAGGTCCTCCATTTCATCTCACAATCAACCTACCATTACACATTAGCGTAAGTGCGTATAACCCGAACGGGTAGTAAGACGCGGTGCTAATAATAATAATAATAATAATAATACATCACTTCTCAAATTGGCTTAACATATTTACCGGGTAAAAAGGGGAAAAGTTACCATGAACCGACTATATTTAACCTGAACTTTCAAAACCGGTGGTAATTTTGGCGTACAGCTTGGATAGTAGGTTTGTCATGATAACATTGAACGTAAAGTAGACAATATTGACACAATCTACCTTCTGTCAAACGTGACAGATGCAACATCAGTGGATTAGCGTACGCATACTTTCATGCAGATATTGTAAATGTTTGAACTGTATGGTAAAGATCCGAGCACGCCATTCGAGCTTACAAAGGCTAAGCCCCAACTCTAACAGTGTAGTTTGATGGTTATAAAACTAAATTATCATCTCGTATCAATCACTACACATTCGGATTGTACGCATATGACATAATCAGGCTAATGTGATAGGGGTGAGGAAGGTTGAATTTGAGAAAGTGTATCTAAATTTGCTGCAAGCTCCCAAAAAAGTGTTTTTATTTTCTAAATGTTTCTTCTTATCACAATCCTACTTTATATATTACGCCATATTTTAAAACTTTTTCCCAAGCCAAATTTTTAGTAGTCACTTATTATAATCTTAAGTAGACCTTTTAGATTCCGACAAAACTAAAAATCAATTATACACAGGTTTAAGTTCGGCCTTAAAAATATGCCTATAGTGTGCGTATAACCCAAACGGGTAGTAAGACGCGGTGCTAATAATAATAATAATAATAATAATAAGCTATTTACTAAATATGAATCCCTTACCCTTCTTTATCCCGCAAGGTTGTCCCACAGTCTAAGGTGTCAGGCTCATAATATCCTAAAATGTTGGTGGCGGAGGTCAAGGTTTAAATCTTGGCTAGGTGCAAAGGGTCCAATTTTCCACACATGATGTATAGCTGCGATTTTAACCCCTTCCTCTACATATTAAAGTAAAAGGGAGAGGTGCGCTTCCTCTAAATAAACTTACCCATCTCTACCCCTTATATATAAACGCTTGTAACCATTGTTCTGAACGTGATGATTAAATGAAAACTAAATAAAAAACTATATGCAAAACTACCAGTTCTACTATATACAATCAGAAAGAGCTACATATTAACTCCCTGTTTGCAATACGTATCAATGGGCATTAACCTCGTCTGGTCTGACAGTTCGGTGACGGGGATAGCAGGTTTCGAATCAAGGGTGTAGCGAGAGGTTTTTTCTTAAATTAATTTCCACTCTCCTTACGCAAATGCGCGTACATTTCCTCTGAGTACTACCTTACTCACCTCTACTCCATTTGTGTAAATATGGGGATAGCTCAGCAAATACATGCACAACTACGATCAAAACTCAACATTTTGGAACAGGAAGACATTTACTGCCTCGGGTTAGCCACAACAAACTTGTGATTACCTCAGACAGGAAGCGGGGAAAATTTGAACTGATGCAGCTTCAAGAGGACGGGAAGTCGAGATTTCCGATGTATAAATCATTAAAACGCGTCATTAATTCTTCAGCCCATATGAACCCGAGTAAATACATAGACAAATGCTCAAAGTACTCGGAGAGAAATAATTTTCAATAAATAACTCGTCCTGAAATCGTGGTATCTAAAAATATCCAGAATGATTACAGTCCAATTTTAATATAAAGGGCCTTTTAGTTTATAAAAAAAATCTGGCAACTGTGATAACATTTAATAGGATTGCTAAAACATATATATATATAAAGTGAGCGATGGAAACCACATGACTTTACGGATGAGTACGTTAAAGTAGGTCTAGTAACTTTTTTAGCTGTCAGTTAAGGTTCTTCATATGAAAATTTGACTGCATAAATTAATTCTCACGTGACAGTATCTGTTTTGTTTACTAAAAAAAAAGTAATAATGCTATTCAACCAAATTCTCTCCAACGAGAAAAAGCTATTTTGGCCCTTCCCTTTCACCGCGATTGGTTATCGGCCGGAAGACTGGCCGATGTGTCAGTTATAAAATTAAGTTAATTTTTAAATCATGTGCTCAAAGGATCAGTCAGTTAAGAAAATGCACATTAAATACACCACTGATACCTCCAAAATGTGATTTTGAAAACGCACTTATAAGAGGATTTTGGAAGTTTTTTTATTCTGTAGGGCAACCGCAAACTGGTAAATGGAAAGATGATCTATATTTTCCTTTTTGGGAAAACTACGGCAATAATGCCGAGTGCTGACGTCATTTGACTAAAATAAAGTCAATTTTTTCCGTGAATTTGAATCTCGGAACGTTATAAAGACGCTGCAATAATGCACTCGTAAACTAAACTAATGTGCAGCTTTAAGTTATGCAATTACTATAGTGCCATAAGTGCCAAACTACGTAAGCAAAGATTAGTTAGTGTGCATTCAACTTTCATTAAGACTGCGACAACCTGTTATGAAAAATTTTTAATATTTTTTTTAAAGCCGAAAATCAGTATTTTTTGTTTTTACATCAACACATCTTATTACCTGATCAGGTTATACGCATTCATGATAATTACTCAAATGGGGTATGGATGAGGAAGGAAGCTTTTAGGAGATAATCTACCCACACTTGCGTGGAAGGATAATGGAAAACTATTTAGGAAAAAACAACCTCAGTACACCCCAATCTCTCCATCATCAGCAAGCCAGTCTAACATGACAGTGAAGCCTTAGAGTTTATACCATTTGGCCATTGAATAAGGTTGAAATTTAATAATTCTTGGAGATTGGAATGCGATTGTTGTAGAAGGATAAGATGATAAAATTTTAGGCAAATACGGGTTTGGAAGAAGAAATGTTAGGGGAGAAAGAATGATAGAATTCTTTACACAGCACATTATGACAAGAGCAAATACCTTGTTTCAGAATCACAAAAAGAGAAGATACATGGATATATATATATATATATATATATATAACAAAAACCTAAAGTCCAAGTTTACAATACAGCCATGTGGATGAATAGCTAAATCCAAATTAAAAAACACAGGTTTAGTAACGCCCAAAGTTATGACAACGGTAGTTAAAGTTCTTGTTATATATAACGAATGAAACAAAATAATAATAATAATGTGAAGGATGGGTAGTATATCTAAGTCCAGTCTTGGTTATTTCCCGTTACTTCTTTTATCAAAAAACAGCGTTTAGAAGAAAGCTGTTTTAGACTAAACCTCATAGTCGTTAACTACACTTCGTGTTACACCCCAACGACTTTGTAGCCATAATTATAGTACTTAGATTACCGAAACATTTCGGCAACATCTAAAACAGCTTTCTTCTAAACGCTGTTTTTTGATAAAAGAAGTAACGGGAAATAACCAAGACTGGACTTAGATATACTACCCAACCTTCACATTATTATTATTATTTTGTTTCATTCGTTATATATAACAAGAACTTTAACTACCGTTGTCATAACTTTGGGCGTGACTAAACCTGTGTTTTTTAATTTGGATTTAACTATTCATCCAAATGGCTGTATTGTAAACTTGGACTTTATTTTTTACTTTTTTGTTAATTTTGTGTTTTTAAATTGTTGTTTATGTACTTTTAGACTTGTCGTCCACTTTTATTTTGTCACTGTTTGCTGATGTTATTTTAATATATTTATTTAAAAAAAATTATATGACACTATGTTATAGTTTTAAGCACAATTCAACCAGATATTTCAATCTAAAGTCATTCAATTTTCATTCTAAATATTTTTTAAATTAATCTATTTTACTTATTTATAATATTACTGGGTGCTTATCTTGGGTTGTATCTAAGTCTTTGCCACATTCATTATCTTTCCTTACTGTATTCTATTTAGAATGTTTTCTAAAATGATAGGGATAAATGAGTTAAAATAAATAAATTGTATATTATTGGGGAAAGAATATGTTAGTTTTACTATTGTAAATAAAAGTTGCCTATTTTATTAGTGAAAATGCCAGTAATTTGATCAAATTCCCCGACTTTTCCCTGTTTCACAGGTCACTGGACACCCTGCTTTTTTTTTTGTCTGTATAGCTTTGAAACCAACGTCACCTCTTCCCCAGTGCGCATAACATCCATTTGATGGTCGTCTATCACCAAAACTTTGAGAAACACTGTTCTAGTCTATGGATGTTGTGCCTGTAAGAATTAACTAAAAATACTTTGCCTATCATAGGCACAATGGCACCAAACGTTGTGTATTAATAAAAATGATCAAGAATGTAGCGTGTATTAAACAGAGGAACGCAACGAAAAAAATATGATTTTGAGATCGATAAAAGAATTACGATAAAAGTTGTTAAGTCTAATACATTGATTAAAATGTTACTAAAATTATTCCTTAAAGAAAGTACCTATCTAAAAAGGCAGAGCTAGCCAGGGTTCGTTATAATAACAATGCAGCCAGTCCTGTAAATGTTAATTTGTTGGTAGTGTGTAGGTGTACCTGTATATTTAGAAAGAACACGTTAAAAAAAATTACCTTCGGAAAACCATACCGTAATTTCACTAGGCGAGGCTCTTTTAAATAAACACGTGGCATTACCGGTAAAGTTACCACAGTGCAACGTGTTTGACTGGAATTTACGACTCAAAACCAAGAGTTCGGGAGTATAATTTGAATTCCAGTCGGATACGTTAGTAATGGGTGTTTTGTTGATTACTCTCGCCGCAGGTAAATTCTGGTGTGATTCCTCTTAATTATCATTCATATCAAATCTCCATTAGATTATGTCATAATTAGCACTTGTACATCAAGAGTTAGAATGGTGACCTGGTGGTCTAGGGGTAAGGTGTCAGACTTCTGTGCTGGCGGCCGGGGTTCGATCCTCGGTCCCGGCACAGATTTATCTGATTTCCAAACCCTTCCTACACCTCTGATAAGACATCTTGTGAATGTGTGGAATGCCAGGTCGCCACCGTGGTTCGGATTCCACGTTAAACTGTAGGTCCTTCATTTCATCTCACAATCACCCTACCATTACACATTAGCGTAAGTGCGTATACCTCGAACGGGTAGTAAGACGCGGTGCTAATAATAATAAGAGTTAGAAGATCGTACTTCTGGTAAGTATTCAAGCACGCATCAAAAAGGAAGAACTAAACAAATGGTCAAAATATGTATTTTATTTTAGAACTAAACATGCATTTTATATACACGCTATACTAATATAAAATCAAAAGTTACAAACAAACGTAATATTTTTCACACGATACTCAGAACGTTACATCTTAAGACAAATCCTTATAAAAATGGTCAATTATTTTCACAACTACTTGGGATTAGTTATAACAATTTTCCCCAATAGACCGATATACTTATATAATAAATATAAAGCTAAGATATATCAAATTATATAGATGTATCAGCTGTTTCCGATATTTTGAATTGCAGTGGTCTAGGCGAAATTAAACGACGGTATTAAGAATATGGCTGCCATTCTGTAACGCTATTCTTCGTCGCTTGGTATTTTATTCTTAAATGATTTAAAATCACTAATACTAATACCTACAGGAGGTTCCTATAAAGACAGAGCGTGCTAGGGCCAGTTACAATATCATTGTAATCAACCCTGCCCATGTTAATTTGGTATATTTTTTTCTAAAAAAGGTCTTCCTTTCTCGATCCTATCCCATTAGCGTAATTAGAATGCGTATAGCCGAGCGGATAGTGAGATCAAACATTCATATATTTCCAGATCAATTATTAGAAATACCTTTAAAAATACAAACATAAGTGTTTTTGTGGTCAACACAGATAATATTTTACTTTATTACTATAGTCCAGTTTCAAAGGTATTGATAATACCTAGAAAAAAAGCACTCTGCAGATCACAAGACCTAACGTATGAATAAGTGAAAGTATAACGAGTATCGTTACTGGCAGCCATTTAAGGTTCTTGCTATGAAAATTGGACTGTACACTTGTTGGGTTAAGGCTAAGGCCAAACAAACGATTTTTCCCGCTTGTACATCTTGCTAAAAAAAAAACCTAATACAAAATTCGGACAGGACGATTCTATACGGAGTGATAAAAGAAGCATAGTCGCAGCTGCAAAATTCATGAGAGAGAGAGAGGCTACACAGAGTGACTTAAGCCACTTGTCGCCCATGACTTCTCTTCAATGTTGTCTACATTTCAATCGGGATAATATCGTTACTTTTAATTATACCAGGAACAATGATTTGCCACTCCCAGCTACGTGGTGCGTGTGGCTGTAACCAGGGGCGCCCATGTGGGTTTTCCAAATGGGGTCCCATCTGTCCCTCCCCGAGAGAAAATTTTATGAATTCAACCTTGCGGGAGGGAATTTTAGAGCATCTGAACTTTATTCTGAGCTAATTATGAAAATCAAGAGCCAATTTTTTTTAAAAATCTGAAAATGAACAAAAGATAAAATTGGTTGTAGCTGAACCCATTGAAAGTAACATTATATTTTTCACAAGTTTATTGAACATAACAAAATGAAAATAAAGCTGTGAAGATGGAATGGGAAGAAATATAAATTTTATAAGTTTTATCTTTGTTAACTCGGATATTGATGATTCTAAGTTGTTGATTGCAAATTGCAGCTAAATCCCAAAAACACAATTTTATTTTTTCATAAAAATTAACAAAAAATAAATAAAGAAAGAGTAAATATTGCAGAGTGATAAGGGGGCCAGAGCCCCCCTTATTATCCATTTATGGGCGCCCGTGGCTGTAACATCATTGATTGTAGTCCACCGACGGGTACGTTTAAACGCGTATAGTAATTGCTTCACTAACAATAAAAATCGATGACATAGTCATCCATTTTGAAAATAGAATATTATAACTAACAATAAAAATATAACACTTATCGCAGCACACATAAACGTGGCTTTGGTTTACACGTGAATGACAATTGGAGTAACGTGGAGGCACAGCCCTGGTGGAGGAGCGTCCCTCGGTTCTTGTCGCGAGGCGGGATATGTCGCCTGGAAAATGGACGCCGGCGTATTCCAACGCGACATAAGCCGAATCTGACGTAGCTCTGTCGTGCGATATTTATTGCTTGTCTAGCATACCACCATTTAACCACTTGGTTTCTATTTTTCGCGCGATAAAAACAGCTTGAACGCATCGGGAAAAATCATTCGTGTGGCCTTAGCCTAACAGGGGGTGGGGAGATGGCGGATGTCGAAGAAGCTGATGGTAAGGAAACGCAGCGAAGGCTACCCTCACAGATGACTGGTTCATTACAAACAAACAATGAGAGGAAGCAAAGGGGGATCTTGTAACTGATACATGAGCTAGGTGAAGGATGCAAGCAGTTCTAGCATGAAACTCGGCAGCCCTGACAGAGGGAAATGGGCGAGTATTAATGGTTTTTAAAATACTGTATTCAGAATATCATATTTTACGAGTGTGTTTTATAATCCCTTAAACACATAATACTGTGACGTTCAATCTGACATTAAAAAACACTCACGTTCAGGATGGCTAACAAGAAAGGGATTTTAAAATTCTCCAGTTTTTAAGACTTTATATAATTTTTAGGTGCAATATCCAATCAGCAACATCTCGAGATTTCTCATTATTATTATTATTATTATTATTATTATTATTATTATCATTATTATAAAATATCATATTACAAATAAATATTTCCTTGAAATATTCGTACATTTCCTTGATATGACTGCAAATGAAAATAAAGTGAGATAAATCTTCTGATTTTAATCAATAAATTACTTAGATAAAAAAAAGGGACTTAAAGTAAAATTTTCTAAATTTTAATCAAGGTTTTATTATTTTTATTTATTTAGTAGACCTACTTTCTAAACGCAAGGCTATATTGACACAGAACGTACAAGCTAATTTAACCTAGGACATCAGATAATAGTAAACATTCAAATTTATGATCATGCTGAAATCAAAGAATTCAGACACAAACACAACCTAGCTAAGTGTATTACCTGAGATCGAATCAAGGTAATATTTTCGGAGGAATAACCTTATCTAGCAACTAGAAAAATCACTAGATATACTTTTACTTGTTCATACGTCAAGTCATGTGATTCGCAGCTGTAACTTTTGATATACTGTATAGTATCAACTCTTACAAATGAAGACAAATAATATAGTTAAATATGAGCACTGCTGACGTAAAAAAGTTTTTTTTAAAGGGCCCTTTTAATGAAAATTGGATTGCACTTATATTATCAACACACAATTAACAAACTTTATATATACGGTAATCACAAACTTAAAAAAACAACGGAAATCAAACCTGGTACACTTGACTTTGTGCGCCAAGGCTCTACCACTGAGCTATTTAGGATTCACCCCATGCTCAGGAATATTCTTCACTCAAAGATTAAGGCAAATTTACTAATATTATACTTGATACGGCTACCCACATCCGAAAACTAAAGATAATTTCGAACCCCCAAGCTTCGTTAGCCATAAACAGGTAATTGTATAAGCAATTGCTTTCTCCAAACTTGATATAGTTTAAACCTACTGTCCCCCGCATAAAAATAGAACCAACCCAAATCAGAAAAGGACATATCAGGATAACACAATTAATGCATACGCATATATCTAATTATACAGTAACTAAACCAAGATCAACCAGAAGAGTATGAGGTTTACCTAACCACTCAGCTATAGAGAAATAAAACGAGTTATTACACAGCACAACAGTTTAATACCGAATCTAGATTGAGAATAAAACAAATGCACGGAACTGGTGTGCTACCACCCAGTCTACTTTTATTGCGGCGGAGAGCACGATGCTTTATGTAGCTAAAGCGAGGTAAAAGATTCGAGTAAATCCCCGTCGGAGAATTTTCACCGAGTGACTGAATGGTTGCAAGCATGTCTAACTCGAGCAATCGTCGTGACAAAGCATAAAATTTACCTCTGTGAGACGATAATACTGTCGACCTCATCACGGAAGAACCGTCCCTTTTACTCCGGAGCAGCATTCACAACTAGATTAGCGAAATATTTCACTTTCTAGGGGGAGAAACCGACCCAGGACATCTGCCAGGCGGAAGGCGTGAAATGATGATATTCAAGAGTTAGCGCACTTTCAATGTTTTTCGAGGAAATATTGTGGCATTCTTTTAGCTAAGTGGTTGAGGATAACGGCTAGATGTCTAGTTATAAAGGTGGTCCCCAAACTTTTTAGAACAGCAACAACGACCCAAATTTTAAAACGACAAACCCTAGTGACCAACCCAGATTTAATAGAAAATCTCTCCCCTACTCCCACCATGTTTTAATATAATATTTTTATTCTTCTTAAACTGAAAAATGACACCTGGACACGCGAATCAAACAGATCGACAGATCTACTAGTGTTGTTAGTTTCTCTCACTCCTGAAAATAAACATATTTAATTATGTAAAAAAAAAGGTGGCAAAACCCTTCAAAATATGTTTACAGAATATACCATACTTTTATGGATTGGGAAAAATCAAAGCCATTGAAATTATAAAACCATAATTAGAAACTGAGGGCCAAGCTGTGATTTTAACTAAGGAAATAATTCCTCAAGAATAATTGTTTGTCAATAGAGATAAATTTATTCTTGCATTGTATGGGATGAACAAATACCCGAATGTGAAGAAAGTCCGTTAGTTCGAATTCACGATCTTAACAAGAAAGTCTGCTTTGAGATCAAATTTAAACCGGGTGATATTTCCTCCAACTTTAAAAGGATTTCATAAACATCTTTTGAGGGTTTACTTACAAGTCCAAGGATGGTTAGAAAATAAACTTCCGGCGACTAATTGGGGATGGAAGTTAAACTACCCAGAAGAAAACTGAGGAAAGAAGAAAGCGCTGAGGCCTAATGCCCTAGCTCAAATCTTTTGCCACGAATGAACGTCTACACCTCGTGCACAGACAAATCATATACCCAGACACTCAACTTCCAGGTTAAAATGGTTGAGATCCTTTTGCAGCTTGAGTCCTTCACCACTAGGATCGCTGTGGTTAGTCCTATCATCACCCAGCAGTGACACTAGCGAAGCCAGTGTTGAAAGACTCAAGCTGGCAAAAGGAGTGCAGCGAAACCCCCGTAAGGTTGAGAGTCTGTTTCTTACTTGTCTGTGGCTTCATGCCATTAACTATAGTTAAGCATGTGTAAATTAATGTGCATGCCGAAAATCTGGATTAAATTTCATTACATGTGTAAGCACTGCAATGGCCTTTCATGCTACAACACTTTCTGTGAAGAAAGTTACACCACTTTAGATGAGTAATTTTGTATATATATAGTAAATTATAGTTGTAAAAATTGATTATGCCTGGTTGAAGGTCAGGGGGATTACCTGCTGGCATAGTGAAAAACTAATGCATACGAATGTATGTGCTAGGCCAAACTTTTAGTTTCAAAATAAAATGTTTATTTAATTTTCTATTAAAATTAAGAAAAAACTATTGGTATTAGCGCAAAAATGAAGAGGGACAATTTTGTAGTGTGAAGTTTGAGGATTGAAATTAAAAAGAAATTATATCGTTGCTATAATTGGTTATGGAGATATAAGTCAGTTTATATTATTATTATTATTATTATTATTATTATTAGCACCGCGTCTTACTACCCGTTCGGGTTATACGCACTTACGCTAATGTGTAATGGTAGGGTGATTGTGAGATGAAATGAAGGACCTACAGTTTAACGTGGAATCCGAACCACGGTGGTGGCCTGGCATTCCCCACATTCACAAGATGTCTTG